>PVJD01006078.1:0-104076 GCA_004026545.1 Mormoops blainvillei | reverse complement strand
AAAGTGTTTAAAAAGTAGGTCTCATTTCAGCGGGGACCCACTTTCAAGGTACCAAAAGCAATCTCAGTAATAAACAGTTGCAAACGTTTGGTGGCTTCCTACCACACCGGTTTATTTGTAGTCCCTATCACGGGTCAGTGGCAGGCTGGCTGCAGACCCGCAGCTCCTTCTACATGCCTGCCTTTCCAGACCTGGGGCCAGCTATTCACAGGCAGCGGGCAACAGAAAGAGAGGGAAAGCAAAAGGTGTCGTTTCCACTCACATTCCATCAGCTAAAGAAAAGCATATGGCCAAGCCCGATGCCAGTGAGGTAGAAAAATGGGCTTACCCCAGGAGAAAGGGTTCGAAGTCACATGGCCATAGACATGGACGTCAGAAGAGTAAAAAATTGGGAGCAAGGAAACAGTAGCACTCACTTCAGAATTTGCACACCAATATTTTGGAGCTCCATTCTCCAGCTTCCTGGTGTCGGCAGCAGTTGAACAGAGGACTTCTTGTTTCTTACCTGGCACTAGTGGTGGACTGCGAAGTGGCTCTTCCCCTAGTGGATTGGTTCCTGCTCCCCGCACTGAGCCCTGGCTGACTCCGAGAGTGGACATAACAACACTTTCCCCTCCGGCTCCCTTTCACTTTTACTGAGATTTTACTGAGATTTCAAAAATATGAAGTCAGTCCAGAAGGTATCCAGCCATGTAATATGAAAAACAGAGACATTAATTGAAGATAAAAAAAAATACAAGAAACATTGTACACAGGACAATGACGCCTCATTCCCCTTCAGTGGAGGCACTTTGGGACCTCATGCAGTTCTCCCAATCGCCATCAGCTGCCCCTTCATGTTTTCCTGAATCTCATCGGCAGTCTGAAATCCCTTCCCTTTCAAAGGTGATTATAGCTTTGGGAAAAGCCAGAAGTCACAGGAAACCATATCTGGGCCAGAGGGGGGCTGAGTCACTTGGGTGATTTGATGTTTCGCCAAAAAAACTCTGCCCAAAACATGATGCATGAGCAGTTGCATTGTTGTGATGAAGTTGCCAATCACCAGCTGCCCATCACTGTGGCCTTCTGAGTCATCATCCAAATGGTTTCTATGGAGGAATGTTCATGTTTAATGCAAAATTCGATGCAGATTTGTTGCTCTATTTGCTCATTTTGAATGCAGCGGCCACACAGTGCACATGCTCACTCAACAGGGTCTACCGGCCCCACTGACTAGTACAGCGAAGTGGTTACTGTTCACACATGCGCAGTCCAGTCCACTCGCCTTGGCTGCCAGGTTACATCGATGTTGTACAAATCACTCTCGTTATGTTAACAATGACTGGACTTTTTCTGGATGGACTTCGTACAAAGGAAAGCTGAGCACAAAGAACTAGAAGGAGATTCTCCCACTTCTCCGAAGAACAGCCATACTCAGTGGCTCTCCTCTAGCTGACGGAGACACCAACAATGGCGTGCAGGAGGGCAGCCTGGACTGGGGAAGGGGCAGCAGGGCTGGGAAGATGAGTTCCTGCGGGGATCTGATGCTTCTCTTTCACCAGCTTTTGCTCTCTACCAGTTACTGTCACAGGGAGAAGCTGTGTTTGAATTGTGGGGGAATGGGTAGCTGGCAAAGTTGGGGACAAAAGTAAAAATGGTGGGAATACCCCAATATTTAGGATAGGCCATAAGGAGAAGGAAAAGGGAAATGGTGTATTTTTTGAAAGGGAGCCCTGCGTGCGTCTGTCTAAGGTAACACATCCAGATAAACAGGGGCACGTGTAAGCTGGTAGGTGTAATTCTGATATGTACTCTGTCGTGGGCATCATGACAGAGCTATTTGGTCTGCATCTCAAACCCGACTACAGTGAAATTTTTATTTCTGTCACCCTTGGAGGCACTTAGTGGCCTTGTTCATTTTCTTTCAGCAGTACATCAGAGGTCTTCAAGATTTTTGAATGGCAGTATGTTATTGCCAACTTTTTTATTGCTAATGATATGACCTACTATCTTCAGTCCATCCCCATTGTGTGTGTGTGTGTGTGTGTGTGCGCGCGTGTGCATAACATATGAAATAGTGGAGTTGCAAAAATGCATTTGCAGAGAGAGGGAGAGAAATGAGAGAAAAGAGATGTCTATAAACATGATATTAAACATGATGCTACTCATTCTCCTGCATCAATATATTATTAAATTATATTTATTTGCCATCTCTATGCCATTGAAGGCCTTTAGGGGAATATGAAATCTGGCAGTATTAATCAGTATCAGTTTAAATCAAATGTTTTATCTTTATGTAAATTGCTATTTACATAAAAACAGCCTTTTTCAAGGTATGTATTATGTTGGTTATTTATCAACTTTTATAATATAAATTCCCTTTAAGTATCAAATGCTCAAAAAGATAGTGACACTAGGATTTCTTTGATCAATCCTCTTCTACCCTGACATTATAAAGGTTTGTGTATTCAAATGCATCTCATGTAGGAAAACATCTTTTATTGCTCTTTGTATCTTCCCTTGCCAACCTTCTGATTGAGTGTTTTGCTTGACTTGAATCTGCTTAAAGGATATTTGCCTTTATCCTTTCTTTATTCTTCTTGCATCTTTCAGCTTAAGTGTAAAATCTCCTGGTTTCACCATTTTTATCCCATAGAACATCACTATTTTTCTTTAATCTTTCGTATTCATCTCATCTAGCTTTCCATTGTGCATCGATTTCCCATTTGGCTTTAAGTTGTTCATAGCATTCTTACTTGGGCTAATTATATTTAATTCTGAAAGCTGAGAAAGAACTAAATGTATCCCTTTCTGTCCCCTCACCTTCCAACTCCCCTCCGCCTCCCCCACCCCCCGCAAAAAGTTCTGCTTCAGGTTTAGGAACTTGGAGCCTAAACCAGCACCAGTCCAGACGTCGGTGGTGTCACCCATGAGGTATCACCGTATGGGATACAATACAGGTTCTCGTGCCCCAGCCCCTCTTCTGCCAAATTTCACCCACCTGCTGCCTGCTGTCTGCTGTCTGCTCTTGGAATAGCTTTATCTGGAAGGGAAGCGTTGCATTCTACAATTACAGGTGGGATGTATACACAGATGGAGGAGGGAAAATGACTTAAACTTGCTTCAATTTAAATTTTTCCTAGATTTAAGAGAACATTTTTCTTTCTTCAGAGCAAGTTTCAATAGGAGACAGGTGCTAGGTGACAAAAAGTTAGGATGATGAAATTTTTCTAAGTCAGTAGAAAATTACCTACATATAATATCTACCTTTGTAGATATTACCTACACAGGTCCGGGCTCCCTCCCCCCACCCCCCACCACCCCTGGGATCTGGCCCATGTGAAAAGTGGCTCTGGTAAGGGGATCTGGGCTGCTTTAGACTGTGCTCTGGGGGAGCACAAGTCAACCTAGGGCACCTTTGCTCCTCCCATTTTATTTTCTCTCTTCTGTAAGGCAACTTGAACTTAACTAAATTTGACATGCTAATGTTTGGAGTGACACCGCACGGAACAGACAGATGATTTTCTCTATCTAGTGTGGTCGTCATTTTTGTACTAAGTACATGGCATATGTATAATATGCGGCATAACTTTTGACATTATTTTGAGTGTGCAATTAACTTATTCGTGCTACATGTACCTGTAGGTATAACTCCTTAGCAAAAGTGAGATCGCACTCTAAATGCTTTTGCTGGAGGTAAAATTATAGAATCTGTTGAAAGAAAACTAAGCAAAAAATGACAACCAAAAAAATCAAAACACAATTTTAAGTGCAGCCTCATTATGATAGATTATGAAAGAAAACTACAACAAATCCAGAAAAACTTCTAAAAAAAGTATTTTTCAGTCTTCTAAAATTATTAAATTTTAATATTAAAATATTAAAACCGTTTCACTTCAGTTCTGAAATGCTTCAAAGCACATGTACACACAATTAATACCAACCTAACCAACTGGTAAACATTCCAAAGTATCACAGTAAAATCATCACTCTAATAATTACCCCAAAGACTCAAGGGAATAAAATTTTAAGGTAAATCAATAAAGCATAGAACCAAAAAGTCAAATTTGAACTTGGAGATTTCCCAGAGGTTGTAGAGATGCTGTTCCAGTTTCTGTGCCCGGCCAACTCTTCTATCTTCTGAGTCTTGACTGGGTCCTTTCACATCCTCGGACTCGCCCCATCATTTATACATGTCTACTTGCAGGCTCCCTTGCCATTACCTACCAGCACTCTCTGCTCTGTCAAAGTCCAATATTCCAAGAACAAAATACTGCTCCTGCGAAGCATGCTTACTGTACTGTTCCCTTACCTACCAGACACGGCAATATCTGTCTGCTCTCTTATGACTGTTTTTGAACAGGCAGTACACGTACACGGTACAAAATTCAAAATAACATGTGTTCCTTAAAGCACATTTTTTATTTTAGGGTTTTTTTACTTTATAAATAGTTTGTGAATATTTTGGGACTGAGCTTTTTCACTTAATATATTGCCAACATGCGCATGTATCATTACATATCGCTATAATTCATTCATATTGACACAATATAATATTCCACTACATAGATATAGCACAGTATATTAATCCACTCTTATTAATAGACATTTGTGTTATTTTCAGATTTTTGCTGTTTGAACAATGCACTGTGTGTCTTTGGTTGTAATGTACAAAAGTTGTTCTTAGATAAATACCTAGGAGTGGAATTGCTCAATCTTAAGAAATGCAAATATTCAACTTTATGGGATAATACCAACCTGTTTTCTAAAGTGTTTGAATCAATTCACACTCCCATCAGTGATAAACAAGAGACTGCCTCCTTTCTAACACTTGGAACTGTCAGATTTTTATATGTGCCAATAAAAGAGATATAAAGTATTCTCTAATTAAGATCTAGATATTTTCAATTCCCTGATGACTAACGATGTGAACATTTTTTCCTGTGTGTAGTGGGCATGTGTTTTCTCATCTGTAAAATGACTGTCCATGTCTTTTGTCCACTTTACTATTGATTCATTAAAATTTATTATAGATTTTAAACTTAATCACATATTCTTGATACTAAATCCTTATTTGTTGTATATACTGCAAATATCTTTACCAAGTCTATCAATTCTAAACATGCTGTTCATTATCTCTAAGATTTGTTTAACTCTAATGTATGCTAATTTGTTAATCTTTTCTATTATGAACAATGTTTTCAGTATTGCTTGAGAAATTTGTCTTCGAGGTGTAAAGGATATTCACTTAATTTTTTTCTCCTAAGACTTCACTTTTTAAATTTTAGGTTCTTAAATCATTCTGAGCCATTTTTGTATAAGTTAATGTTTTACAAATGAGTAACCATTTTTCAAGTTCCATTTATTGGAGAGTTTTGCCTTTCTCTACCGATCTCACTTGCCACGTCTATAAAATTCCAAAGTTCTACACATTCTTAGGTGTGTTCTGGGTATCTGCTCTGTTCCATTGGTTAAGTTGGGTTCATCATTGCTGATATGACGCTATTTTAATTACTACAACTTCATAAGTCCTCCTATTTAGTAGGGCTCATCTACCCTCTCTGCTCTCACCCCCCTCCACCCCTGCTCTTTCTTGCTTTTAGAAAGACTTTATTAGTTTTCATGAAAATTTATTTTAGGGTTTTATTCAACTTGCATTGAATGTAGAGGTGAGTCAGGAGGGTATGTCATCTTTACAATAACACTTCCTACTGATAAACATGTTATGTCTCTTTATACAGGCTTTTCTTTAATATCTGCTAATGAAGATTTAAAATTTCCAGTAGACATTTTACTTATGTTTTGTTAGATTTATTTCTAGTCTATGGTAATTTCTGACCATATAGAAAATGGCATCTTGTCTTTAATTTTCGGTTGTTTGCTGTGTGTTTATATAAATGCAACTGACTTTGTATGTTAATCTTGCTGAACTCTCCAATTATTTCTAATAATTGTAAGTTGTCTTCAGTTTTATCATATTACTACAAATAATTAAAGTTTCTTTTCCTGTGTTTCCAATTCTTAAGTATCTAATTTTTTCTTATTTTTACTGACTAGGACCTCCAGTAAAATGCTGAAAAGAGATGGTGGTAGTGGGCATCTTTGTCTCATTTTAAATGGAAATCTGCCTTGCATCCTTGGAATAAACACCAATTGATTATGGAGTATAATTATTTTATTTATTGCTGAATTCTATTTGCTAATATTTGTTGAAGATTTTTGCATCTATATTTATGAGGGGTATTGTTCTGTAATTTTCTGTTTGAACTATCTTTGTCTGGTTTGAGTATCAGGGTAATACTGGCTTCATAAAATGAACTGGAAAGTATCCTCACCTCTTCTATTTTTTGGAAGAGATCGTGTAAAATTTGTGTTACTTCTTTCTTTAATGTTTGGCAATATTCTCCAGTAAAGCCATCTGGTTCTGGATATTGGGGGAATCTTTTACCTATAAATTTAATGTCCTCAGTAACTATAGGGCTATTCAAATGATCTATTTCACATTGAGTGAGTTATGGTAGTTTGGGTGAGTTATGGTAGTTTGTGTTTTTTGAAGAATTTCTCCATTTCGCCTCAGTTCTTAAATGTATATATGTAGACTTGTTTGTAATATGCCCTTTATCCTATGATGTCTGTAGAGTCTGTAGTGGTATGTCCTCTTTTATTCCCGATCATAGTAATTTGTGCCCTCTCTCTTTTTCCTTTGTCAGTCTTGTTAGGGGTTTATCAATTTTATTGTTCTTTTCAAAGGACCAGCTCTTTGTTTCACTGATTTTCTCTGTTGTTTTTGCTTCTAATTTTGTTAATTTCTTCTCTTATTTTTATTATTTCCTTCCTTCTTCTTTGGATTTATTTTGTTCTTCTTTTTCTAGGCTAGTGAAGTGGTAGCTTACCTTACCAATGTTAGATTTTTTTGTAACATATTTACTTAGGGTTATAAATTTCCCTCTCAGCACTACTTTAGCTGCACCTCACACGTTTTGATATGTTGTCATTTCATTTCTATTTAGCTCAATATATTTCTTGTTAATTCCCCTTAAGATTTCCTATTTGACTCATGGATTATTTAGAAATTTGTTGTTTATTTTGCAAGCATTTGCATATTTTCCTGTTATTTTGCTGTTACTATCTTCTAGTTTAATTCCACTGTGCTCAGAAAACATACTATACTATTGAATCATTGAATCAGCTTTTTCCCCCTAATTTCACTTCTTTTGATACTCCCTGCCACAACTAAGCAATACACAACTGCCAGATTATTTGATAAAGAATACAACTCCACTTATGCAACTCACCCATATGCTCAAAACCCATTAATAACTAATCACCCCCTCATATCCAGTGTACAACTCCCCCCCCCCGATATCAGTGCCCTTCAGTATGGCCTAAACTAACTTTATGGCCATGTTTGCAAGTATTTCTCCACACTAGATGGGACTTTCTTTTGTAAGGGGAAAGAACATAAATGCTCAGTCAAACATACTTGGTTTCAAAGTCCAATCTGCTATTAGTAACTTGGATAAGTTCCTAAACCAACATGAGTCTCAGTTTCCACAACTAAAACAAATACCGAGTAAACAAAAACAGATCATAACTAATAAAACTTAATGAGATTAAATGCAATTATGATATTTATGTTGGCTACTAAACCTCCTCCTGCACCTGGCTTAACCCTTTTATGAGTTAGGGAATACAAAAGATTTTTTATTTTTATTTTTGTCTTTTTATTTCATCATTTGTCTAGTTGTTTCTCCTGGCTATGTTCTAGGCCAAGGGTTGACAAACCATTGCCCATAGGCCAAACCCATCCTATGCTGGGCTTGACTCAGACACAACCACTCTCTTAAGTATTGTCTGTGGCTGCTTTCATGCTACAACAACTGAGTAGTGTGACAGACATCACGTGGTCTGCAAAGCCTAAAATGTTTGCAAGGCTCTCTTCCTTTCCTCACTCCATATTCTCTCCCCAGGTGTGATTTTAAAATATGACCACAAATATTTCAACAAAACTCACTTCAAAAGGTGGAGCCCAGTCTCCATCCCCTTGAATATGGATCGGACTTAGTGACTTGCTTACGACAAATAGAAAGTGGCAGGAATGACAGTGAGTGACTTCTTAGCAAGCCCTCAAAGGCATTGTGGCTTCCATCATGCTTTCTGGGATCACCAATTCTGGAAGAAGCCAATGACCATATCATGAAGGTACTCTCACAGCCTGGGGGGAGTCCCAGGTAGAGAAGAACTGAGGCCTCATTGCTAAACCGCTCCTGTGAGTGGTTTCGCATAACTTGAGGATAAAAAGTGTTTAGTGTTCTTTTAGGTCAGCAAGTTCTGGATTAACATTTGTATAGAAATAACTAATTCACCAGATGGTCTTCAGTTATTACCCACAGGCCAAAGACCTTCAAAGGCATGTCCACAGCCAGGACCTCTCCAATGAGCCCCAACCTTTATATGTAATTGCTTAGTCCACATCTCTTAGGTATCTCAAAGGTACCTATGTGCAAGTTTGTGGTCCCTTCGCACTCAAATGTAACCTTCTTCCAATACTCCCTAGCTCCACGGCACAGTGAACATCATGCATGAGCCACCAACACGGACATTTGTGATACTTCTTTCTCCTTCACGACCTGTATCAAATCCATCACCACATCAGATCAGAACGCCGCTCTCCAGCCTCACTTTGAAGACTCGATTTCTTTGCCTCTGGCATGTGTTGCTTACAAGCCGGCTGTCAGAGCAACTTTCTGCAGATTCAAGCTATCCTTCCCTCTGATGGCCTGTGAGATTTCCACTGCATCCTTGAGGCCCAAAATGAAATTTTTATTCATCCTATCTAAGACTTCAGTGACTTTTACAGTCTGAGGACTTACTGCTCTTCTGCCTTCAACAGCTCTCAACAACTGGCTCCTTGGATATTGCCCTTTGACTGTCCTATTTCCTCTGTAACAGTCAGGATCCATTCAGGAGAGGCACCCACACCAGTGACTTTAACAGGCACAAATCATTTTAAAGAATTGTTCATCTGATAAAAGATGACAAGGAGGCACTGAGGTATGGAGGCAGTCACTGCAGGAGGCCGTTACAGCCAGTAGGATTGGGGAGAACCAAGGATGCGATTGGGATTATTAAAATTTGGAAGGTTAGAGGAGGGCACCTGCAGAACTAAAACTAATACTTCTGAGGAAGGTATGCTGGCCAGCTGTGTTTCTGGAAAGGCGCAATGAGGCTGGCTACACAAGTTTTGGAAAAATTGCAGGTTGGAAAAACTGCTGGGGCTAAAAAGTACTGCCACTAGCAGGACAGGAATTCAGCACCATTCCCTAACGCGCTCACCCACTCTCAAAACCCAGTGCACCAAGTTTTTGACTCATGTGTTATTTCCTTCTTGCTTTCAAGCTCAGCTATGTGCTGTGGGCATGTTTGGAGCAGGCAGGAGGGATTCCCTTACCTGTTTTGCCATTTGTCAAGAGTCTCTGCTTCTCTTCTTCCCTACTGTCCTCACCCTAACCCGAAGTGTTGTCATCTCTTCCCTAGACTACTGGTTTCAACTTCTAACATGTCTACCTGCACTCATTCTAGAAGGTCTACCCCCATGTCTTTGCCCTGCAGGGCGAATGCTTTCTGAATGCCAATCTAAGGACATCATGTCCTATAGAAGTCCCTGCCAATCGCTCCTAAGATAATGACAGGAATCTTTCATACATTCCACAAGGCCTCGTACGACCTGACCCTGCTCACTGCTCCAGAGCCTCACATCACGCTCCCTCTCTCGGGGTTATCTGTCCATCCTGGCTTTGTTTCCTCTGCTAAACCGGGACAAAGTATCCACACATGCTGACGGACCTGCCTGGATCACTCCTCTCCCTGCGGTTAACCATCTCTCGTTCCTCAGATCACTAATCAAATACCATTTTCTTCTGAAAGGCTTCCTTGCTCCCTCAGACTAGCTCAGCCCTCTGTTTACGCAGTCTCACAGCCTTGGGGTCTTTTGTTTAGGCAGTTTATCTCAGGTTACTTAATAATGTCTCTTCTGTCGAGCTATACACTCCAAAAGAGAAGAAATATAAGCATCCTAAGCTCTTGGCAAGGGCTTCTGCACACAGTAGGCATTTAATAGCTATTTATGAAAGGGAAAAATACGCCATACTGAATGTTGAATTTCAACACGCTTTCCACAAATCAGCCTGGGACACTTACCCCTTTCCCTGAACTTTTGACACACTCCGAGAATTCACCTGGCGTATTGCATTTCTCTGCTGCCAGGGGCCTGGTATTCTCAGCATATCACTGGTTAAGGTCAGGGGCTTCTGTAGTGTTTTTTGAATCCCCAGTGTCTAACATAGTGCCATTGTGATAGCACACAACCAACAAATTCTTATTATTCATGATAATGATAAGGACTTAGTGCCATTCTAGTTAACACAGTAAATTTTTGCTAATTCAATTATTCCCCCAAGTAGTATACAACTTTTAAAGCCTGTTCTTCTCACGTAATTAAATGTTATAATTATCTAACACACTATTAAGCAATGCAAAATTTCATGGATATAAGCCCATTATTTCCAGCCCTTTATATTTTAAATTAATGATGTATAATAGTAATTGTTGAAAACTCCTTTTAAAATGCTTTACTTTGGCTGAAAACACAAATATCTTCATATGGTGCTCAAAATGGTTTAAATTACCCAGATGTGGAGAACATGCTGTGAAATTTTAGAAAGGCCCTAAAGAATTCCCTAAGAATGATACACGAACCAAGGACATGACATTCACTCTGAGGCTCTTCTCCCCCTGAACAAGTTTGATAAAATGCCTTTTCTTCCACTTTGACCCTAAGCTCTTAGAAATCATTTGTTTTACGAAAGCCCTGTGGTCCCTGATTATGGCGAACAGAATAGTGACTTCTGTCTCACGTGTCTACTGTGCATGGTTTACGACTTTAGTTTAAGGGAGTGCTCTTGCATAAAAGTTTTTAGATAGATTTCGCTCCCCGGCCTTTGCTGGCCTCCTCTGTACTTTGATGAAGAACAGCTTTGTGCTTTCAAAGCTGGCTTCAGGCACAACACCGTGCCTCTGTGGTCCTGTCCAGCTGTTACAATAACCCAGTTTTATAGTAGCCGCTCACAGATGCGCACTTACTGGGTTCCATGCTTCAGCAAACTTCTTACCTTTGCCCTTTTATGAGTCACATGGATTTTATTTAAGCACCCAAGCTTCACTTTCGGCTATTGTGACTGTCCAGATAGATATGCTAACTTGGTATGTCTCAGAGGCTAACAGCCAATGCTTTGCCAGAGAGCTAAAAACATCAGCATAAATTTTATGTTTACACGTGACTACTAGGGTGTCTTCATGGATAGTGATCTCAGGCTTTCTTGTCAGCATACCAAATACATCAATAGGCCTTCACATGAAATTTCCAGACATTTGTGAAATCATGAAAGTTTTTTCAACTTGAAATGAATAAATATCTCATAAGAATATTATTTTTCTATAGGATCATTATGTAAAATATAGTAAGGCTTCAAATTTTATGCTGCATACAGCCTTTATTATTAGGGAACTTTATGCATGTATAAAATTATTTACTACTAACATAAATTTATGAAGAAAGATTTAACATACTGTTTTATCCTCCATTCTTTTGAAATCTGTTGAGTTTTGTGTGTTTTTTAAAGGATGACCCCATGCTATCTCCCAGTCTGTCATTGTACTGCGTATGCATTATTTTGTCATAGAATTAAGTGATGTTGTCCATTTGTTGGAGTTAAAGACTTCTTGCTGTCATTCACCAAATAGATATTTTGCAAATATACAATAAAAAGTTTTGTTTTTTTAAAAAATAAATTGATCTAAACACTTTATAGCTTGCTTCAAGGGTATGAAACTGTGGTTAATTCTGGTCCAGATAAATCTTTCCCACATCACCCTAGGGAATCATTATGCTTATTTCACATAAAACCAAGTCTCCAAATATATTTTTTAATGACCATCCATACTTCATATTGACCTACTGGATATACCTTATATTTTATTTTTTCCAAGACTTTTCAGTGAATAATGAAAGAGGAGAGTCTTAGCAGACATGACATTTAAAAATAAGTTAACTCTAAAACCAGGACAAAATTAAATTAAATAAAAAATAAAAATAAGTTAACACTATATTAATGGGGAAAAATTTAAAAATAATAGATACTGATTCACTAAAAAACTTTTTAAAGTTTAAAAAAAATAGTTAGGTTCTGTCAAGTTTAACCTGAAATAAGGAAAGCAGGGGTTTATTAGAAGCTGGGCTGCGTGATGTTAGTGGCCAAATCAGGGGCCAGGAAAGCAGTGCCTCTCTCAGATTTCCCCCACCCCTCTCTCTCTCTCTCCCTCTCTCTCTCTCTCTCTCTCTCTCTCTCTCTCTCCCCCACACACTCACACGCAGGGGTTAGGCCTCCCTTCCTGGTCATTCACTCCTAGAGGAGTTTCCCCGATGCTCCCTCTGAATCCCCTGGGCATGAAAAGAACGACCACATGGTCCAGCCGTCCCTCTTCCCTTGTGTATCCAAAGTCAGTGAAAGAAGAAAACCCTGCTATTTGTGACAGCACGGATGAACCCGGAGGGCACTTATGCTAAGCGTAGTAAGTTAGACAGAAAAAGATAGATACTGTGTGATTACAGTCATATGTGGGATCTTAAAAAGCCACACTTGTAGAAAGAAAGAGTAGAATGGTTAGCAGAGAGTGGGGCAGGGGATGGTGGGGAGGATGTGTTATTAAACGGTACAAACTTGCTATTAGAAGATGGGTAAATTCTGAAGATCTAATGGCCCTCATGGTGCTTATAGTTAACGACATTGTATTATATACTTCAAAGCTGATAAGCCACTAGATCTGAAATGTACTCACCACAAAAAAGAAATGATAATTAGGCGATATGATAGAGGTGCTAGCTAACTTTATGGTAGTTCCCAGATTGCAATATATAAATGTATCAAATCAAAACATACACCTTAAACTTACACAATGTTACATGTCAACTGTATCTTAATTAGAAAAAGAAAAGAAAGTAAAGCCAAGGTCACTTATCGCCACCAAGTCCTAAAAACAGGTAGTTAGCCTGAGAAGTAATTTCCAAAGGAAAAACCAGCGGCTTCAGTGCCCTCAGTAAAGCCTGTCCTGACACTGTCGTAGACTCTTGGCCACTCTCTTCCTGTGTCACCATTGTACCCAACAGAAACCATCGTCGAGACGTCTATAACACCTTCCTTTGTGTATCTGTGTACCTCTCTGTTCCTTCTACTGGGACGTAAAGCCTGCGATCCCTGGAATACTGTGGCATTTCTCTCTAGCTCTTCACACAGTATCGAGCCCACAGTCAATGCTTAGTATGTTTGTTGACTATATTCTTCTAGACCTGTTTATAGAATGAAAATGCAGACTTGAGCACCAGCACACTCAGTGAATAACTGGGAAACAGAAGCCACACAATGTTACAAACGGAAGTCACTCATTCTGAGCAACAGTCTATAACCTAATGCGAGGCAGGGCTGAAAACCAGATTTTTAACAGCAAGAGTTACCATTCACGGGTCACTTCCTCACCAGCCTTCACACGGTAATCACATCAATTAACTAATCTTTGGCATTAAAGAAAGGTTCATTTTTTGGTTCAACTTTCTGTTAATACTCAGAAATTGTTGCCAGATTATTTCAGTGTTCCATAATTATAATTTCATGTGAAATTTGGCTATACAATCTATGCTTCTCCCAGATTATGTACCCTGTCTAGCCAAATGTGATAGTCAGGAAGCACATTTTTTCATCATTTTTTCTCTTACCAAAAAAATTGGAAAAATATATCGTTCGCTTTTAAGTGGAAAAACATTCCATTTTCCAGATGCTAGCACTTCAGGAAATATTATAGATCTCTTGTTGAAATTTTTAGAAGAGATCACGTTATCATGCATTTTACACTCCTGGTCAGGCTGTCGTCACTACCCATGCATTTCCATAACGACCTACATATGCCCATTTCCTTGAGAGAGGAGAAGCAGAATAATACTAACTCTCTTGAAGTTTCACATACATTTCAATTTTTATATGTCAAGTCTCAGATCGTCAGAAACGGAAGCATGGAAATTTTCTCTTGGAACACCAAACCTGTATGAAATACTACCTTTAATGTAATCAACTTTTTAAAGAGCCACAAATACTTCCCCAATCTTTAGGATTTTTTTCCCCAACAGTACGTAGTGTTCACAGGCAAAAATCAAGGTGAGATGTTTCTAGATAAATTTTAGCTTGGGGATAAGGAGATATGGTCAAATCGAGGAAACCTCCAGAAAAATTGAAGATAGAGAATAATACGGGAATTGGGAAACCAATTGCCACAGATTCCTCCTTTAAACAGAGGCCTTGAAGGATACATTCTAGTTCATTTTTCTAATGAATACGGGAAACAGAAATCTGCTTTTCCATCCCAACTGGGTTTCTGCCAGGGCTGCCTTCCCCTGAAGAGTTGGAATCGTGTGCCCTGTGAAGCAGCACAATGCAGCCTGAAATGCTGACATTTCATTTTTAATTGAAATCAAACAGAAATATGTCCACTGGGAAACAAGAGAGGAAAGTAGGCTTTTGGTAGAAATTAATAGGGGAGAGGCTAAACTACTTTTCTGTATCATAAAGTAGTTCTGCTGTTGAAGGCTGCCAGTCCTCTTGCCTGAATCTGACATTATATCCAGGATTACACTGGGTGAAAAGAACGGATCTTACGAAGGTAAAATAAAAGTCATATTTGGGTGAACATATTTAAGAAAGAAATGAAAAGCACTTCTTTGCTTGTTTTTTTTAAAATCATAGGAATATAGAGTTCAAGGAAAAACTGATTAATTTTACTGCGACAACAAATGATAATAAAAGTAAAGGAGTTCATATCATCAGCAAAAATATCTACAAAAATAAATCAGAAAATAGTTGCTTTGGGAGGCAAGATAAACTTACATTCCTGGGAATATAATCCTTATAACAACGAGATAAATTTCTTTTTCAAAAGAGGTTTATAGCAGTACCTAGAGCAGCAGTAACTCTAGGAGTTGTAGTTTGATTAGCAGCAATAATATTAATGAAGATTAACATTTGTATATCTATATATGGATTATAAAGTATGTTTACAAGAATTTTAATATTTGATTCTCCAACAATATTATGAAAACCACCTTTCGGGAGACAGTATTTTATTCTCCGAAAACCAGACTTCAAATATTAAAGCAAACATAATTTTAATGAAAACATTTATCTTTATGGTCAAATTTTCTAGAAATAATCTGTAGTGCTTTGTCCTAAGTGTTGGCTATTCTATCGGAGTCACTTCAAGACATTATTGACTGAGGACTGGTACTAGGATGAATACGGCGGGGTGTCGGCAGTGAGAATTCACAGGCGAATGTTGCAGACAGGTACTTAAAAAGATAAATGACACTACAGTATGATACCTGTTATAACGGAGATAGGAACAAAGTACTTTGGGAGCACGGGGCGGGGGGGAATAATTCAGCCTGAGGGAATCTGGGAAGACTGCCCTGAGCAGGGTAGGAGTAAGTCAGCAATTACAAATGAAGAGTTTACAGGGTGGACAGAGGCAAGAGGGCATCACGTTAATGGGAACTCTACTGACAGTCACTGAAGACCATAAAAAAGGGCATCAGATTTACTATGTCTTGAGTGCAAGGACTACCAGGAAATGAGGCTAGAAACATAGTGTAGAGTAGATCTGCAAATGACAGCCCACAAGGCCCAAAAGCTAAAGATAGATTATAGAGTTTTCAATGATCAAAAAGATTAAAAGAAAAATAAAACTTCTTGACACATGAACATTATATGAAATTCCGATTTCGCTATCCATAAATAAAGTTTATTGGAACATAGGCACGCTCATTCAGGTATGTATTGTTTTCTGGCTGCTGTCACATTGCAACCCCAGAGTAGAGTAGTTATACAGAGACTGAGTGGCCTACAATGCCAAGAAAAGGTTTACTAGTCCCTGCCCTAGATAATGGGGGGCTCCATGTAGGGTTGGAAATATGAACTTGCACTCCCCAGACGGCCGTGTTGGGAGAAGTGACGAGGGAGTCCACAGCATATGGACGGCAACCAATGAAGCCAGGGGTCCCGAGGAGTTTGCCTGGTATGTGACCTCAAGGAAACATTACCCCTTCAGCGGAGACAAAAATGGGAGGCCATTCAGGGGAAGAGAATGAAAACAAACCACCAGGTAAGAGAGAGAATACAGGGGGAGCAGAGTTCCGTTATTTTACATGAAGTGTTTCACATCCTGTTGGCTGCCCAAGGCTGACAGTTGCACTTGCAAAGCACCTCTGTGAGTCCAAACTCTCTCCGCTCTCCCTGCTGTCTCACCCTCCTTCTAACTTCCTGCTCGTAGTCTCACCCAACCTAACCGTGCATATTGATGCCAGAGTGATCTTTTTAAAAAAACTGATGCCAGTGATAGTTCCAAAGACACATATTTAATCATAGTAGTCAGTGTTTAAAATTTCACTTTATTCACTCATATATAGATAGATGGATAGATAGATATACATATATAGGCATAAATATAATTTATCTATCACTGCATAACAAATGAACCCAAAACTTAGCAGCTTTACTCCTCGGTCAGCATATATGAAATTCCCCCTTGAGGCCCCAGGCATGGATTGAGGGACGGATGCAATGCAGCACGGGTAGGATTGAGGTCTGCATCACACCAGCTCATTCAACTCACTTGAGTCTTAGGGGCTTGCTCAAGGCCAGTCTCTTCCACAACATTAGCAGCTGCTGATGGATTGCTACCGCCCACACCCAGAGTCATGCCCTTTATGAGTCAGACAACACTCAGTTCGCATTGGACAGGTCCTATTACAGTCATCCAATGGTTCATGGTTACTCATTGACTCCCGCCAGGTCCCAATAACAAGTCAAGAGTTGGTTTTCAAATGGAGAATAGTTATGTGAAGAAGGTTTAGGGCTTTGAAATTAGATCGTAGTGATGGTTGCAGAAGCTTATGAATATAGCAAAAAGCATTGAATATTTCAAATGTGCAGTATATAAGTGACATTTCAATAAAGGTGTTCAAAAACTGAAGAACCATATACCATCTATCCTCAGCCTACACCACCCCTCCACCCCAAAAAAGACGGCTTAGAGATGTGCACTGTAATTCTCCAACTGGGGTTTGCCAGAGGCCCCTGATGGCAACCCTACTTACCACAGGTCACTGACTATCCTTGCACTTCTGGGTCGTGAGTAACCAAGAGGCAGAACAGTTTGCCCTGCAGCCTGGACCTCCTGCAAGGTGCAGGCCCCACAGAGCTACCCCTACCCCTGAGAAAGGGTGCTACTTGGATGATGCTGACACCTCAGGAGCTCTGAGAATGTGTTCCTTTGAACTAGGGCCCAACCTTGCGGTGAATCGCTGCCCGGCTGGTGCTGGTGCCACTGAAGGGGCACAGAGAAGCTGGTTCTGAGAACACCGGCAAGGAGCTAGAGCCAGGGACCAACCATGGTTGCCTCAGTGCAGGGCCATGGCTGAGGATCGCTGCCAAGGCCCGTAAGCAAACAGGAAAGAGACAATTCCTTCTGCCCCCTTCCAGCCTCCTCATCTCTCTCAAATGCCCCCTATCGACAGAAGCTTAAAAGGAGGCAGCAACAAAGGGAGAAATGTGCTTTCCAGTGTCGAAGCTCTAGCATCACAAAGCGGAATAAAGAATGCTTTCCCGTATCTCCCATCAGAACCTCAGCCCCTTCAGGATCATGCCCATGCGTTATTTATCTTTGTAAGGTTCTTAGGGCATTGTCTGGCAAAACGTAAGTGTTTAAAAAGTGTTGGAAGTTAAAGGGAGAGAAAGAAGTGGAAGACAGCAGTATTTAAGGGTATAAAGAATCAAAGGGTGGGCAAGTCAGATGGATCCTGAGAAGAGGCCACCACACATGGCTAGCAAGAAGTCAGTGGCAACCTCCCAGAGCAGGAAGGAACTAGAAGAGAGGATGGAAAAAGCGGATGGCCCCTTCAAGGCGCTGGGTGGTACGCGGAAGGAGGGACTTAGGAATTCAGCTAGAAGGGAGAGCTCTATGGCATAAAAGGACTCATTTGCTCATTTTCAGCATGGGGAAACTTCCTCAGGTTTACAAGGTCAGTGAAAGAGGAGAAGAAAACTTTGAACTTTCAGGAGAAGAAGAGGGAGAAGTGATAGAGAAATGCAGCTTTTCTTTCTTTTTCTTTCTTAAGTTTGAATGTTTTCAAAGCTTCTTTCTGGTGACCTAGGATGACTTCTTGGGCTATTTCAGACGTGGGTTTTACGTTCCTTAGAATTGATCAAAATAATATGGAGTATATTTTAAGGACTGAAGTCCAGATGTTCTCAATCTTCAAGAAAACTTAGGCCTGTACTGAAGCCTTGGGGGCCCCCAGGCATTCAGAAAACTGCCCAATGGGCAGAGTGCGGGTATGTATGTCTCCCTTAGAGTGAGATACTTCCTTCTCATGACTGTGTGATCTAACTTGTGGTAAAGACCATTGATTGATTCTTCATGGAGACTTTTTTTCACATACAAAAATTTCTGTAAATTTTGCCTATAGAATTTTAAGGAAAATAAGAGTGCCAATTAATTTTTTAATTGCAAAATTAGTGATAAAAACAGTGAGTATCTAATAACAAAAAACAAAACCCCTTTTATTCCTGGCTCCATCTGATACGCCATTGAAATTTTACCAAATTAACATGTAAGTTATCTCATGAAAGCAATTTAATGAGTCCTTTGAATAATTCTAATAAAAATAAGAAATCAGTTATCTCAGTCTCAAATTTGCCACGATTAAAAGGAAACTCTTTTGAATTAGACTGTTTCTCCCGAAAAAAAAAATCTTCTAATAACTAAGGATATTGCAATATGCTCTGAATAGATGTTTAAAATCTCTCTCATAAGTTCTGGAAATCTCTCTCATTGAAACAGTCCCAGCTTGACAGCTCTGCAATAACCATTAAATATTAAAATAACATTAAAGAGCAACTGCTCAGCTCATGGATTTAGCTGCAAAACTCTATTTCATACTAATGGGACTCACATAGCTAAATCCCCATGTGCTGTACTGAAAATTTACCCCCAAGGATCCAAGGATCAGACACAGTCAAGAAAACGATGAATTCACTTTCAAAAAAAATTAATCGATCCACTACCAAAAAAAGCACTATTCATGGAATTGCAATCACATAATCATTCTAAAAATCAGATCATCTACAATTTAATGGCATCCAAATTTGCATTCATATAATATACATTTGTGATATAATAAAATTCTTACTTCAATTGCAAGATAATTAGAATGTTGTAAAGATATTTGTAAAGTTATTAAAAATTGTGTCTCATTTACAAAGATCGCCTAAAGTCAAAATCTAATTCTAAATATTTTTATGTGTATTATTTCTATAGATAATATCACCATAATGCTTAAGCTTAAAGACCATTTTTTAAATTGTTGATAGATGTTTAAAATAAAACAAAAAAAAGATAGTGTAAGTAACTAATAGTCTTAATATATGAAGTTATATGGGGCTCTTAGGTTCTCCGAAAGTACTTTGTAAGGAAACTACGGGAATTTTGATGTAGTCGTACCACACTGCTGCAATAGTTATCTGTGTTCACGACCCTAAAAGTACTTATAAACCATTGAAAAGAAAGTGTGTTTAAGGGAATATACTTGACTAAAATTTAGTTTACCCGAATATCGAACTAAGACAAGTCACTTAAATTCTCAAAGTCATACTTTTCATTTATAAAATGAAGCTGGTCTTGGGGACCGCTTACCTCTGCCAGTTCATGATTTTATTTTGTGACAGACAGCTTCGTTTATCCTAAGTCTGGTTAGACTTTCCCATTTCCCCCACCTTTACCCTCACGCTCACTGCAATACACACACAAGCATAAAGAGGGGAAAGAAAATTTTAAATCTTAGATAGAACTATGGTATAAGTTCATTTGTAATAGTCTGAGATTCCTATTTGTGAATGTCAAAGAATTGACCGGAACTGAAAGAAGCCTAGAGAATGAGAAAGAGGGGTAGCACTGTTTTGTGTAAAAAGCACGTGGGTGCCTCAGTCCCACCACTAAACAATTCTATGACATTAGATCGATCACCTGGAATCTGTACATTACAGTTCACTCTCTGAACAAGGTGGACATTGGATAAGATGACCATGAAGTGCAGGTCCAGCTGTGAAATCAGATGCCTGTAACTGAAATATTACTATTATGACAGGCAAAGGAATTATCCTTGAGTATGCAGAGAAGAAGGGGGTTATAATGATGAGAAATGAAGGCCAGGGATAAAGTAAATGTGGATCATTTCACAAATTCAGTAACAGTACAACAACTGGGAGGTATCTTTAAAGATTAATGATTTCCAAATCTTTTATGAGCACTTGTGTGTCAGGCATAAAGGTAATAGCACTGCAGATGCTATCTCATTTCACCCTAACCACGAACCCTAGAAACAATACAGTTATCTCCATCTTCTTGATGAGAAAATGAAGGCTACCGTCTTACGTCGTATAGCTATCGTAACTAATGAAGAAACTGAGCTAAGTCCCCTGAAGGGTCATATCTTTTAGGGTCAAAGTTATAGACGACTAACGTCTGATTTCTTTATTTTTAAAAAAGATTCTTCTTTTTTCCACTACAGAAGTGGTATTATAATTTTCTAAGAACAATCACATTGTTGGGCACGTAATTGTTTATCAAAAGAAGGGAGGTGAATGAATTCGTTCTCCCAACCAAAATGGGAGAACATGCACTGGATTTACCCTGCCACGCGAAAGAGCAAGAAAGGGCCCCAAACTGGACAAAATGTAGGAAACAATAGTTTTCAAGTTGTCAGGCATGGCGCAGCAAAGAGCCCTGATCCCCGTGAGATAAAAAACAAACGAGGTCAGACTTAACAATTTCCCGGCTTAATGCTGTAAGAGAGCTCCAGACCACAGTGCAGAGAGAGAGAGAGAGTCTGTGCAGGACTCAGCAGATTCTCTGAGCTGAGGAGACAGCACTGAAATGCTGGGAAGACCAAGGCAGCTTGGGTTCTCAGGACAGAGAACCAGAGAGAGAGAACTGCAAAGAAGCACGCTTGAATATTTAGCCAGGTGCTGATTAGCGCATGATGTGACGAAACTGCCTGAGGCCCAGGAAAGAACCACCTAAGAGGATTAGAGGGAACATTACCTGGTGCTCACACCAGGCTGGAAATAATGCCTGTAACCACCAGGCAGGTTAGAAAACCTCATAATTCGCAGGGCATTGGGCAGAACGCTCACAGCGGCTTTGCGTCGTTAGTGGGAGATAGCCAGCCCTCAGCTAAACACAGCTCTGATCACGTCAGAATTTAATAAATTTTAAAAGCGAGGTCTTCTAAGACTACACTGTTTCCAAGTGACTTAACCACATTCCAGAATGAAAAAAGGAAAAAGGTCTCCAGAAGATTCCCAGGAATATAAAAACATTCAGTACTCAACTAGGTAAATTTCAAAGTGTCTGAAATCCAAATAAACATTACCAAGTATGTAAAGAAGCAGGACAATATTTAAGATAAACAACATGGAAGACAAATAAACAAGTGAAACTGACCCATAACTGATATAGATATTAGAACTAGCATATATAAATAGTAAAACACTTATTTACAATAACTATTTCATTTCTTAAAAAATTAATCAGGCATAGAAGATACACATTTTAAAAAGGGTCAAATCAAATTCTAGAGATGAAAACAATAACGTCTGATATTAATAGTACATTAGGCATTATAGAAAAATGATTTGTGAACTTCAAAATATTATAATAGAAACGATCCAAAATAAACACCAATATCAGAAAGAAATATCAAGAATAACTGAATGATGTCACTGCATATACCACAGACATTACCAGGAAATGAACTAATATAATTAGTACTTTTATGCCAATCATTTTGGCAACTTAGATGAAATGGACCAAAATGTCTTGAAAAATACAATCAACACTTCTCAAAAAGAAATAGATAAACTGAATATCCCTGTACCTATTAAAGAAATATAATTCATAGTCAGAAAAGTCCGTCATTCTACCACCACAAAACTCCCTAAAACTCTAGGTCTAGAAAGTTTTACTGGTGAATTCAACCAAATATTTAAAGAAATGACACCAATTCTACACAAACTAATCTAAAAAAAATGAAATAGGAAGGAATATCCTCGAACAAATTCAATGAGACCAACATTGCCACGATACCAAAGCCTGATAAGGACAACACAAGAAAAGAAAATCATAGACCAATATCCCTAATGAACATAGATACAAGTATCCTTGATAAAATAATAGCAAAGCAAATTCAACAGCTCATTTAAATGATCAAACATCATGACCAGGTGAGAGTTATCCCTGGGACATAAAGTTGGTTTAACACATGCAAATCAATTGATGTGATGTACAAATGGGTACCGTCCAAAAACCAGAATTACCTTCTGGGGGGTGGGGGTCTTGTAGTACAGGCTTCCCCCACTAGGTGAGTGTTCTAGGAACCCATCTGTACCAGTGTACCAGTTGGTGTTGGGGTGAGAGGCTGTGTTCGGTTTCAGTGATTTTTTTTTTTAAGCCTCTTTCAGTGCATTTGCCCATTTCATGATGGGTGATTTATGAGCACATCTGCCCACACCGTGCTGAGTGTTCAGCAGTTTTTGACCAAAAATGGCATACAGTAAGTCCCCATTTAATGTCCTCAATAGATTCTTGGAAACTGCAATTTTAAATGAAACGTATAATGACATCAATTTTCCTATAGGCTATTTCAGCGATTTTTGGTGTTTTTCATCTCATGGCACGCATAAAGTAATTACTAACATTCTGCGGCACACCAAAAAAAACCCAAAAACCAAACAAATAAAAAACCCAACTTTTTGCTGATCTGACAAAGACATAGGTATAATTTTGCTTCCTTCACCCAGAATGGCTATTCTGTTGGTTGTTGTCATTTTTTTAATTGACTAAGGGAAAAGAGGTCGATGCTCCTAACCGAATAGTCAGGAGGTTGGGTGGTGGTGGTATGGGCAAAATGGTGAAGAGAGTTAAGAGGTACGAGCTTATAATATAAATAAGCTACAGGGATGTAAAGTACAGCACAGAGAATAATCAGTGATATCGCAATACCTTTGTATGGTAATGGACAGTGGGTTTTTTTGTGGTGATCACTTTGTAAGATGCATAAATGTGAAATCTCACTATGTTATACACCTGAAACCAATATAAAATTATATGTCAACTATACTCTAATTAAAAAGAGTTTTACATTCCAGAATGAAAAAACAAATAAAATTAAAATACACAAATAAAAATAAAATAAAAATTCTTGCACACACCAGTTGAAAACTGGTGAAACTGATAATTGTTAAAAACAAAAAACAAAAACCAAGAGTTCAGTTCCTATAGCATATTCTGGGTCATAAAAACGTCTAAATAAAGATCCAAAACACTTCTCATGTTAAATACTGAAATAAATGTGAGCTATGCATACATTTAAGCAAGTGGAATACAAACAAGTAAGAGAACTGTTTCAAACTCACTGATTCCAGTGCAGGGTTAAGGGGCTCCGGAGCCTCTCCTGGCAGCTCAGGGCGCTGGCAGGACCCACCCCGGACAGGGCACCGTCTGGTCGTAGAGCCACTCACATCCACACTCACTCAGATGGGACAATGTAGACACGCCATTCATCACACCTGCGCATCTTTGGGACGTGGGAGGAAATCGGAGGACCTAGAAAAAAACCCATGCAGAACGCAGACATGGAGAACGTTTCAGACTCCACATAGACTGGCTCTGCATTTTTTTTCTCATCAACATGATAACAAAAGGTCATTATCTGAGGATCTGCTGTACGTCTAACTCAAATGGTATCCTTGCTTGGGAGAGACCTCCTAGCTTCGCAGAAGGGCGTGCTAAGGTCTCTAACTTCTTACCCTGCACCCCTCCCCCCGCCCCCGTCACCCGCCTATCATCCCAAGCTAGCAGACTAGTAGATACTCACTACTCACGCGTCCTCCTCTAACCACAGGTCTTCAGACTTGGGACTTTCGACAGCAGCCTCAGCCTCAGGTTGGGCATCGTGACCAACCAAGGGGCGCACAGTCAAGACCATCCCACTGCCCAGCCAGGCGGCTCCCTGCTTTGCAGCCCTGCGCTTGCGCGGTTCCTCCAACAAGCTCCTAACACCAGCCAGCGTTTCCCAGGTGTTCTGGTCCACCTGGGAGGTTCACATACCTCAGACGGTCCCGCCATCCCTGCACACGTGGAGGTCGACCAACTGTGGATTTCTCCGGCGGGTACCTCCTCCCCAAGACCCGTTTCTTCAGTCTCTAGGCAGACTCACCAGTTGCTGGTTCGCAGTCTGACTGCCCTACATGGAGGAGGGCAAGGAGTGACCTAAGAAAAAGGCAGACCACTTCAAATTGGTAGGTGGCAGCTTTAATAAGCAAGGGAACTATCTATGGGTTTGTTTTGGGCCTCTGAAAGACGACAGATCTCTATACCCACTCGCCAGTAATTTCGAAGTTTATGTAGTGTCCTTAACAGGGTTCAATCACATACACAGTCCAGGTGGTCTCAATAACACACTATTATCTCAAGGCTGTGACCTTGAGGCAGCTTCTAGTGCTGCGAAGGGAAGTAGAATGCACATTGCAAGGACAGGGGAGGGGGATGTGAAGAGCCTCCACTTACCGTGGTCAAGCTGATGGGTCAAGCAGTGGTCACTTCCACTGGATGACCTCCTCTAGCAACTATTGATACATGAAACAATGTGTATGAATCCTAATGATGCTGAATTCAAGAAGCCAGGTTTTATATATATATGTATGATTCCACATATATAAAATACCAGAAAATGCAAACTTAGTGGCAGAAAGCCTGAGTGTGGAGGCGAGAGATGGGGTGCGGAGGGGGTGGCAGAGAGAAGTGGGAAGGAGAAGTAACATGGGGGCATGAAGAAACCTTTGCGGGTGATGCATATGTGCGTTTCTGGATTGATTGCGTGGGTGTTTATGAATGTCCACTGGATCAAGTTGTACACTTTAAATATGTGCAGTTTATTGAGTGTACAATATTCCTCAATAGAGCTATTTATAAAAAAGATTATAAGACCAATTTTTCATCAAATAAATAATTAATATTGTAGGGTATTTTGCTTAGTGATTTTCCATTTTTTTCACGACAACAATCCATTAAGCTGGATATTCTGATTGTTTTTATTATTTTATCATTATATTATTGTTCCCACATAGTGTATGCTGAAATCAGGGGCTCAGGGACATGACCTTGCCCAACGTCAGACAAACCGTTGTCAGCAAACATCACATGGCATTCTTTATGAGCAAATGAAATAAAGGACCAACTTGATTTCATTACAGTGGTCCTCAAACATTTTCATTCCTGCCACCTTGCCATCCCCCCTTGTAGCCCTAAGAGATTCTCACCAAATTCAAGACTACATATCTCTTTCAATTTCCGATCTCCCCAGAAATGTGAGGTAAGGACGCACAGCTTTTGCTGTCTAATGCAGTAGACACTCACCATTTGTGCTACTGAGCACCTGAAAGGTGGTTTATCTGATTTCAGGTGTGGTATAAAACACAACCCAGATGTTGAAGACATAACTATCTCATCAATATTTTTTATATGGATTACCTGTTGAAATTATAATATTTTGGATATATTGGATTAAATATATCCACTAATTATAACTGTTTATTTTTACTTTTTATTGGTTGTCCCTAGAAAATTTTAAATTACTTATGTTCTTTCGTTATATTTCTGTTGGATGGTACTGATTTCAATCCTACTGAGAAAAGCAGTGCTTTGCCTTTTACTACAGTTTCAAAAAATAA
Organism: Mormoops blainvillei; assembly: GCA_004026545.1. Taxonomy (NCBI): domain Eukaryota; kingdom Metazoa; phylum Chordata; class Mammalia; order Chiroptera; family Mormoopidae; genus Mormoops; species Mormoops blainvillei. The sequence continues at coordinate 78,151 of PVJD01006078.1, read as the reverse complement.
TGAACTTATATTTTAACCATGGTGCTGCCTAGCTTCAGGTTTGTAACAAGGCAAAAAGTTTAAGGTAGGATGCCTCTGGGAAAACCTATAATGATATGAGAAGACAAATGGGCCCACGCAGGGTAGCAGATGGCTATTCGAAGGAAAAAGGGGTACAACTGATTGTGAACTCAGAGTAGGTGGTGGAAAATATTCAACCCACATCTAGGACCAATTTTTTAAGTCAGTTCTTCTGCCGGAATGCTTTGGGGTACAGTGCCAGTGTTTGGATGCATCAAACTCCAGTGGATATTAGCAGCAATCATGAAAGATGACTTGTCTTGGCCACCTCAAGGACGTATGTGTGTTAACCATGACTAAGGCAAGATTTGGGCCCCAGTTGCCATTTTTGACTGTGGGTTAAAATCTTGATTTCCTCAAAGGTTTTGCCTCACGCCAGACCCCCATGCACCTTAGTCCTCTCCTGCACTTAGTTCTCAGTCAGCTAGGGCTCTGCCACATTGTTTGAATTCCTGGGAGTGTCGGTGAGTCTTAGAAGCCCTTCTTGGGCCCAGTGCACTAACTTTTCATAAGTCAGGTAGACGCTTGGGTTTCATTGTACTGGCAGGATTGTTACATTCCAGGACTTGAGAGGTAGCACTCAGTTCTCATCGTTTATATGAAATCCAGCTCATGTAAAATCCTGTTGAAACTGCAAAGCAAAACAAATGTCACCAAAGGCGGAGCCAAGTCTGGTAAATGTGCTCTCCCAGACTCTTTCCTCTGGAATGCTTCATGCTGCCGAGCTAACTAACTGCCTTCCTTGGTGTAATCGTTCTATCTTGATGGATGTCTTCCTGTTGTGGCTGTTAAGGAGTCGATATGTAGCATCTTCTTTTTATAACCTGATTTCGGAATCAATGGAAAAACAGACCCAGCAGTCAGACGGACGGTGACAGAGCATGGCTTTAGATTAGAGGCCCAGGAGTCTCCCTAACCCTTCACCCCTGAATGGGAGGGACGCCCACCCAGCCTCCATTAGAACTAGACAGTGAAGGCCTGCTCCCAGAACAGTGCGTGAGTGAGTACATCAGACTGCAAATGTCCTGTGGCATCCACCAAAGAAAGAGAATCCAACAAGGCACTGAGCTGAGCATGTTCAGTAATGTCAACCAAACTCTAACCCAGTATGCCTGCAGGAGAGAGGGATGGGAAGAAAGGCAAGTTGCTCTAGCAGAGGTCCCTCTGTATGGAAACATTAGGCCAGGAAAGTGAATATCCTTCCCCCACCTCAACGTGAAGGTATTCATCTGCATGTTGTCAAAGATGTGATAAGTTTTTATAAACATATTTCTAGTACTTGGCGTATAGACCTGTAGAACATATTTTCCTTGATGCAAGTTCTGTTCATTTATTCCAAAAATATTTAATCAGTGCCTGTTACAGACTAGGACACAGTTCTAGGCACTAGTAAGTAAAGAAACACAAAAATCCTACTTTCATGGTGCTTATATGGTAGCAGGAAAGACTGAAAGGAATAAACAAGCAAGGAAAATATACGGCACTGAAGACAGTGATAAGTGCTATTGAGAAAAAGAAAGCCAATGAGGGGTGAGCCAAGAAGTTGTAATATCAACTGGAATGATTAGGGAAGCCTCCCTGCGAAGTTGACATTAGAATAAGGGCCCGATGGACATAAGAGAATAAGCGTGTGGATATCTGGAAGAAAGTGCTCCAGACAGATAAACAGCAAGTGCAAAGGGCCTGTGGATAGATGCCTAATGGGCTGGAGGAGAAACAGGAGGCTAGAGTGCCCGAAATGGAATGAGTGAGGCAAGTTCATACGTAATATCTGTCTTCAAGGTTAAATCATGGCCCTGGCATGTTACTCCTGCCTTTTCTGTTTGTGTTTTAAAGTTCAGACTCCCTTAACGGTTCTATTATAGCTTTTGGGTCCCTGGCTATAACGTTCCTCTGTACCACTTCACAAGCTGCTTGCGAGCCACGTGTACCTTCATTTCTGTAGTTCTGAACCTGCCTTCCTTTCCTCAAATCCTGAAAACTCCTGGAGGGCAGAGTGTTTCTCTGAATCACCGCGGACCTAGCATACACCTTTCCGAAAGCAGTTTCTCAACATCTGTTTGGTGAATGACACTCCTAGAACTGTTGCATCAGAGATTGTTATGAAAGTCCTGCCTCTACATGTCTCTGGACTTCAATATTGAGTGTGGGCTTGCTTGAATACCCAAGGCTGGCCATTGGTATATTTTTTAGTCCGAACTTAGCATAGCATAAACCCGCCTTTTTGTGATTTACCTGCTGGCATTTGTATACATATGTCTCACTTCGCGCACCCCACCAGCCACCACTGGTTTCGCAACTATTTATTGAGGGTGTATTATAGGGTCTCAGTAAATCAAATAGACCCTTGCCCTCTGGAGCTTATATTTTAAAGGGTAACAACTTTAAGGTGGGACATTGTCTTAGTTGCCATTATTCTCACAGCCCATAGCACAGAGAGCCTAACATGCTCTATAAAAATATGCTAATCTTGAGCACGTCACAAGGCAGAACTTTGTAGAGCCAAAAAAAAAAAAAGAAAAAAAAGAAATGCTTGTCTCTTTTACTCTCTAAATGGCTCAAACAGACTAATCAGAGTGGAGAGGAGTATTTAACTCAAAGCCTTTGTTGAAACATGCTCAAGGTCCACTTATTTCCAAGGAGGCACTTCCACCTGTGTTAACTAAGAGGCTACATTGTGAAAACCTGGTGGCAAGGTGCTAGATGGTTCTAATTGTCTCCTTGCATTGCAAATCTCTAAAACTACTCAGGGTGGGATTTAAGATGGCTGACGAGTTTTAGGCTTATGTGGAAAATGATTTAAAGTGGCTGTTTAATACGTTGCATTACTAGTAAGCCATAGGCCAACCACCCTCAAAATATCAGTATATCAAAAGCTTCTATAATGTTATCAGGAGAAGAAGATGGATTGGGGGAATTTTCCTAAAGTGCTTCAATTGATACTATCTTGTTGTGGTCTAGGAAATTTTGCTAACAGCCTGGCTGGCTTTCCGTTAAGGGTCCAGTGAGGTGGAGTGCGTGTGGTACAGCCTTCCATTCGCAGATCAGCAGTGAAGAAGAGAGATTTGTAGTTTTTATCAGCCTTAGCAGGGCTAAACGCATTTGTTCACAGGTGTTAGGAATTACCACTTGAATGCAAAACTGGGCAGAAAAATACTATGTTTCTAGTGAAAGCTTAACAAGTATATACACAGTCCACACCTTCAAATATGGCATTATGCATTCTGTATTGTAACACATTGAAAAAATTTGGGCGTGTTCTTTTCTTGACTTCATTCCTTAAATTTAATTAGCACATGTTAAATGCCTATGATAATCATTACTGATAGGGTGATAGCACTTCGTACCGGTGACAACCTTTTCATTATCGATTTGCCGCTGCGATTATGAGATAATCTATCTGAAGTTTAAAAAACTAGAAAATGGAAGTTATGAACCGTGGCATGTAAATTTCTTTGATAGACCTACAATTAGAACTCAAAGCACCTAATTTCAAAAATCTTTGTTTTGTCTCTGGGGGAATAGTATCTGCTGAGTTTGTCCTGTTTATTCTTTGGGGACCAAATTTGCTGAAGAAAGGCAGCCTGTGTCAGGGCTGACAGTAAAAATAGTGGCTTTTCAAATCCACTGGTCTTGTAACATGGGAAGAATCCTTACCGAACCTTACACACAACCATTTTCTTGTAATTTGTTGGAAAAAAAAATCATAAAATTCTGTGTCCAATTTAATTGATCATTTGACCTATTGACCTTCAAGAACAATGCATGTTTGTCAGATATTTTGTCAGACACTCTCAGACAGTCAAAAATATTTTTAATGGTTTATAGGTTTTCCTGGAAGGTGGGAATAGATTCTAGTGTGCCTATGAATTTTTTAAAGAGAATACACTACTTGGAACATGAATAAAATATGATTTTAAAATTCATCACATTCCCTAACAATGAAGAACTTTGGCATAAATAATACTGTCACCTCTGTCCATTGTACCTACAGTGCTATAGATACTGTTGAGCATATGGTACATGTTGTCACCCACTGTTCATGTCCCCCTTCCCTCAGAGATAGGCAGTCCAGGCCCCATCAGCATTTCTAGGGAGGATAATACAATTATATCAATTTACTGCATTTTGATGTGTGAAAAATGAATTAGGTAGCACTTTCCTAGCAATAGGAGTATATGCAAACAATGTTACTGAGTGAACACTATGAATTAATTTAACCTAATTGTTACAGTAGATAAATATTATCTAGTATTTTAATTTTCATCTATCCACCAGAAGAACAATCATCACTGAATAAATATGATTTTAATCAGGATCAAGTCTGCATTATTGGTTTATTTCTAGATTCCCCCCCCACCTTAGGAAATATTTACCCTGCTTAAGTAACAGATATTATCTGTTATCTGGAGTGAAGATTTTACAAAGTCATCTCAGACCTGTGCCTCTTGAAGTTTCTAATAACTGAAAAGGAAGAGAGACTGGAATCTCAATTGTTTTCCTCCAGGATGGGTCAGCAACCCCTAAGCCAACCTACCTACCTCAGTGGCATGTCTTTTGTGATTTCGCCAGCCATCATCCTCTCTCCTCCCATGGCCCTGACTCCTGCTAGAAGAGTCCCTGCGCATAGTAGGCCGTTCCTGAACGGTAGCCATTGTAATGACCTCCAGCCCTCTTATGACCACACGCTACTTTCCAAGGCAGTAAAATGGGCTTCCTACAACTGAGGTCATTGCAGGTCCTTTGTAGAAGGTGCTTTTTCAGCTGTCGGTTCCTGGAGAGCTGGGATTTCCCTGATTTGTCTCCCTAGTGAGATCATGTCCTGCCACATCCCCTGCCCCTCTGCTCCCCTTCCTGAATCCCTGCATTTTTTTTTTTTTATCTTGCCGAGGTTGGGTGCGTAATACACTGAAAGCAAAGGCCCTCTTTGTCCTGCTTTTAAAACCTGGGCCAGTACCAGCTCCACGCAGGCCCCCAGCACTCTTTCTTAACCCTTTGTTAACCTCCCAACAGAAGACTCAGCAAGACCCATCTTACCCAAGTCAGAGGAAGAAAAAAGAGGAAGATGAGGAAAGGAAGGAAACTTGCCCCTGCCCTCACTGAAGGCTTCCCAGTGTATGACCTCCGCATATATCAGAGCTATTTTGCCAAGAATTCTGGAGTGCGGTTAGAATCGTGGCAGAAAAAGGGAAGGACCTGCTTGAATAAACTGATGAGGTAGCAGAATCAAATGCTTCTCTTAATAACTATAAGCAGAATTTTTGTATCTAGTGCTTTTTAGAAAACTGTTGTTAAGATGTAGCAAAAATAGACATTATCTGGTCACTCCATGAAAATGTGTCCAGCGCTTGTCCTGTGCAAGGACCTGCACTATGTGTGCACTATTGATGGACACAGGAAGAATCACACAAAGAGTCTACCCTTTGGGAGTTTAGGGTTCCCCAGGACATGACATCCCATACTATGGAGCTCCAATGACATGAATGACATTGATAACACAAACATCAGTCATGATCATTTGAGCTTTTTGAATGGTGAGCACTGTAAGAAGACCATATAGCTGTGCAACCCAGGAGTCAAAGGAATCGCTTTCTCCTTGGGAGGAATTATTTCCCGTGCTGTGCTTTGCAAATGGAGATGACGTCCTGGCCTCCTGGCAAAAAGACATGCTCTGGATGTTTCTTTCTGGTCATAGGCATGTTTGCCTGTTCTCCTTTGGGACAGGCAGCAGGCCTTTCCAAACTGTCTGGGCCAGCAGCAGAGGTGTAGCCTGTAGTTCTGAAATGGAGTCACCTGAATTAGTAATTGATTGGCAATAGTGAACAGTTAGTACCTGCCTATTCCATTGGTTATAACTATTTTAGCAGCCTCTCCTAGAAATATGCAAAGGAATATATTCTGGGATTGATAATACATTATATTTCAGGTCATATATAGTGCTCTCAGGAAACAGGAGCTAATGTAATAAATAACAGTAGTAATGCCTAACTTAATGTAATAGTAATACCTAACATAACAAGTCCTGATTTACAAAGTTTGTGTGAATACATTAGCTCTTTACAACTCCATAAAGTAAATAAAAAGATTCTCATGTTTACAGATGGAGAAACTGTGGTTCCAAGAAATTCAGAGGTTTGTCTAGATCTGTGGTTCTCTATCAGGGTGACTTTGCTCTCCAGGGAACACCTTTTGGTTGCTATAGCTGCAGCGGGGGTGGGGCAGAGGAAGGAGACTGCTACTGACATTTGATGAGTAGAGACCAGGGAGGCTACTAAACACCCTATGATGCGCAGGGCAGCCTTCCCCATCAAAGAATTATCCAGACTAAAATACAAATAGTACTAAGGTTAAGAAAATCTATCTGGGATCACACAGTTGGTGAGATCTGAATCCAGGTTTATTATTCTTACTGCGGTCTTTTTTCCTATCATCTAAAAGTGGAAAGTTGTTTTATCTTGCATTGAGTAGAGAAGTACAGTCTATTAAATTTTATATTATGTATGTTTTTGCTCTCCTCATTCCTAAGCTCCTGGGAAGGGTGGCAAACACGCCTTCAATGGACAAGGAAACTTTGCTGTGGTATGAAATTGCAGCTGGGGGCAATGGGAAATCTTGCAACATAATTTCAAGCCTCTTCCCTCCCTGGCTGACCTTTCCAACGGTGTGGAACTCTATATCTGTGACTACATATTTGTAAATAAAATTTCACTGTGTTTTTCCAATTCTAACACTAAGATAGACAACATCTAGAACCATGCAGGAAAGCTGGAAGGCGGGAATAAATGATTGATTAACATGTGTGTGAGCACTCAATTATCGACGGTAATGGCCCATGGATATAATGTAGACTTGCCAAAGCTACTGATAATCCAAAAGGCATTTTTACTGGGGTTTGGAATACAAAACATTTTTTAAAAGGAGAGTCATCTATCTAATGATTACTTTCATTTTGAGGTAAGCTACTATAGCAGTTATTTTTAATTCCCTAACTACACATCACTGTGAGGCAGGAGAGGCATCCAAGAATGTGCTAGTCAGGAGGTGTAGCCAACAAAGATTAAAAACTGGAACAGTGAAGGAATGGCTGAAAAAGCTATGGTAGAGGCACAGCATAGCCAGGGACAGTAGAGTTAAGACCACACACCCCAGAGCCACACACCCTGGGTCCCAGTCTGGCTTTGCATATTTACTAGCTTTATGATTATGTGCAAGTTACATAACTTCTCTGTGCCTCAGTTCACTCAACTATAAAATGGGAGTGTGCATAGGACCTACCTTATTGGGTAGTCCGGAGAACTCGATGCATTTTAAAATGTGTCTGGCACATAATAAGTGTGATAGTGCTATGTATTTTCTATATTATGCAGGTGTTAATGCAAATCAGATAACTTATGTATAGTGATGTGAAAACATGGCATGAAATACTGTGAAGTGAAAATAGAAAAGAAGAGGAAAGAAATTCAGAGAGCAACAATTATAGCACTGACCCATTTATATTTAAAAACCTGTCATGACTAGATAGAATGTAAGTTAAAGGTTGCATGGTGAGGAAGAGCTTGAACTTTTTTGCTTTTCTTTCTTGTAGAGAAGGCTCTAATGCATTTCTTGATTCAGGAGTAGATGGGCACGGAAGGCCACTTCGAAGCTGATTTTCTTTGACTTTTCTCAGTAATGGACTGTAAAACCACCAGACCTGTTTGGCACCAGGGGAGGGTACGGAAGAGCCTTTTAAGTTCCATCAGATGTTACTTCTCCTAAGAGGCCTTGATAGGCGCCGTGGGTCACCTGGAAAGAGGAATTTGTTGAGCTCCTGAGAGGACAGAGATCTTACCGGCACCTTCCTTTCTCAGAGGAATATGGTTAGAACCTCCGTCTCTCTCCTGTGCCAGCACGGTCACATCTGAGGCCTGTCAGCAGGAACATACACCAATGGTCCCAAAGAGGAACATTTCCTAAGGGAAGAGGAGCCTCACTGGGTGGCAAAGCCCAGAGTGTGACCTAAGAAACATGAGGGTGGCCGCTTCTGATCCAAGTGGAGCTAGGTCAGAAGTCTGCTTGAACCAGCTTCTTTGTCCCAAAGTCACAAATGCGAGTGTGGAAAAAGGTGGGTGACATTGGGGCCCTCATGTGAGGCAGGACTGTGGTTGCTTTCGGGATCCTACAGCAAGAACATCACAGTGGCTGTGGATGACACCCTCAGAATGCACAGGTCTGGCTATCGCAGTGGCACTAGGGAAGTGAAGACATCCCAGCAGGAAAGAGTCGGGCTTGGGAGGTTTCTCTCCTCCTGGCTTTTGGAGGCAAAAAGAGTCCTCTGGGTAGAGTATGAAGACAACCTGGAAAAGTGCTCCATACTGGCTTTGTCAAAAGAGCTGTAGGCATAAATGCGAAGGGAGGCTAGGTGTAGATATATTAATCAAAGATCGATGAATAGATCGTTGGAAAGATAGAGAGACAGATCAAGGTATTTTGACCCCGAGTAATGGTTTGACTTTACCATACCTTTGAAACTCTACCAGTTGCAGGATAAATGCAGCTATTTCATATATTAGTTCAAAAATCTAGACCTGTCTCTGTGTGTGTCCGTGCACATGCAACTCAAAGTATGGTTTTAGAACTAAGAAAATCAGTATCATTTATCATCGGTCTGCTTGCAAAGTCAAGTGTCCAGTGACGTGTTGGTAAATGTTTAACATTTAGCTTCCTGGGGGTTAGGCATGAGGTGGGAGGAGAGTGCAGATGTTTGCTGATTTCAGTGGTATAAATGCTCCCACCTGGCTGATTTCCAGCTACGCATGGGGCATCACCACGTGTGGAGTTGGGAAGGATGTGCACAGTCACCTCACGTGAGCCAGAGCAGACGGCTCCAACAGCTCTGCATGGGTCCCTGTCCCTCCCCGGATTTGCTGATGAGAACCTCTGGGACTGGAGCTCAGGAGTATGAGTTTTCACAAGCCCCCCAGGTTATTGTGACGTTCGGAACATTCGCAAAGGGCTGCCAAACCATCATGGAAGTCAGCAGGCTCCTAGTTTTCTTACGGAGGTGAATGTATGGCCAATGAGAACACTCAGATAAGCAACTTTGCGGAAGCCACAAATAACCCCATGCAAAGGAAGTATTGATATTGTACTGCGATCTGGAAATTCGTCCGTGGCATCTACAGTTTTCCGGGCAGGAAGATGAAGATTCCAAACAACACGTATGAAGAGAGAGCAGCCACAGAAGCAGCTGAAATACAGAAGAAATGAGAGTGGAAGTTGCTGGTAGTATAATCCTAGAATACCTAAGGAAAACTGCACAAAAGTTTCTTGTGAGTTAACTGAGAAGTAAATACAAAAACTAATTTTTATCAAATTCTGTTGGTGGAACTATACAACCGAAGTGCAACCTGTAAATGGCTGGAATAGCACATGATAAAATTTGTCACTAACTAAAAATAGGCTAAAGAGTTCAATTAGAAAAATTTTGATCTTCAAAATGTGCAGGGGAGAATCAAACTTGAGAGAAACAATGGCTGAATTGTTTTGTTTTGTGAATATATAAATGCGTAGATTCAGGCGATAAGGGGGTGAGTGACCTGTTGCAAATCAAACTGAATATTCACTGGCACTATTTACCAACAGTGAAACCAAGCCAAAGTGGAACCTTGAGGGAAACTGATTTGAAGAGGTATAAAAGCTGTACTCTTCAGTGTAAGTGTGACTCTTGAGCGTAAAGACAAGTCCTTCATTCACTTATTTAACAAATAGTTATAGAATATCCAGTATGTGCCAGGTCCTGCACTGGGTGTGGGTACATAGGTGAACGAGATTCATGCAGTCCCTGCATTTAAGGAGTCTACTCTCTGATGGTGAGACAGGGAATAAAAAGCAAATAGATGAACAAAAATAGCTCAGTTGGGAAAGATGGAAGTAAGGATGTAAAGCTGATATGAGGGTATAAGGATATCCTCATATAAGGATATGAGGCAGAGAATATTAAGGTAGGTGCTTACTTTAGACAGAATGGTTAAGCAGGTCTCTAGGAGGAGATGACGTTTAAGCTGAGACCAGAAGGATGGCAAGGCTTCAGCGGTGTGAGCAGTCAGGGAAAGGGTCATGGGACCAGCCAGCGCAAAGAGCCTGAGGCACGCGAGACCGTTTGTGTATTGAAGCTCTGGGCTTCTTTCACGTGCGCGCTGCCTGGATGTGCCACCTCGCGTGCTTCCAGCTGCTTTTCTGACTCAGTGTTGCACGTTGCGTACGGCTTGAGTTTGGGGTCCTGGATGGCCCTGCCCTTTTGATATAGCAGCCTGAAAACATCTCCCCAGCCTGTATCTTGTTCACTCTTGACTTTGCCATTCAATCAAGACTGCCCTTGACATTTATATCATTCTGATTTCTTTGCCTACATTTTTGCTTCAGGTCTTAAGAGATTAGCTGCTGAGACAAGGTGGACACTCAAAAATTATTTGCTGAAGTTTTGAATGAATTTCATTAGATCATCGAAGACCTGATTTTTTTGTTTGTAGTTTTGTCTGCTTATTTATTTTGACATGGTCAGGACTGCGGGGGGGGAGAGCAAATTTAATGAAGTTTGAAGGAGAGTGGTATGGCATTCTGAACTGGCACTCAGCTAATGGAGGGCTACTTCTGGTTCTGTAACTCCTTAGTGACATGACCTTGGGCAACTCATCCCACTTGAGCCTTGACAGCTTCAACTGAAATGAAAGTTTTGGTCCAAGTACCCTTCAGTGTCTGCTCTTTCCCATGACTCATTGGGTTTCAACATTTGCCACTCCTTCCACACTTCTATGAAAGCAATGTTATCTTTAGGCATCAGCTCAGTTTATGTAATAATGATGCCTTACATTTGGTAAGAATTTGTCATTTTCAGAGTCCTTTCATTTCTACTAGCTCCTTCGATGTTAACCAGTCACATAAAGTACTGAAGACACATTAATTATTTTATATAGCACAAAATGTTAAACTTGTCCAATGTCATAATGTGGTAGAAAAGGGAATGACACTTTTATATACTGTCCTGACTATTTGTGGCACATTTAATTGGGCAGAATCTTAACCATGTGGGAGTGGAACACATTTTTAACACCTTGATTAGTGGTCACTACTTCACTGTTCTTTGTTTTGTTTTGTTTTGAAGTATTAAGGACTGTTTTGAAATGCTGAAATTTAAAACATCTATTTTTTTCTTTCTTTCTTTTTTTTTGTGTTAAAGACGTTAGTTGTAAGGGTCAGAAAAGTACTCAGATTAGCTCAGTTAGAGAACGGGAGCAGAGCAGGGATCGGCTATCTTATGGACAGGGGTCAAGGTGGTCCTCATAATAATTGAAAAAACGTCGTAAGCCTTTCTTTCTAGGACTAAATTATGTGCTTTCCTGGGAACTTCCAAGACCATTCTGTTTTATCTGAAGGGCAGTGTCCTCTGCTAACTCATGAAACTCATGATTTTTGCTTCCCCATAACCATGGTGCTCACACTGATGGGCTTCCTGGCACCAGCTCTGGCCAGCTGACTCCAACATGTTGGATCACTCACCGTAGACTGCTGTGAGCATCTTCCTCTTTTAGTTCCTGTGCTGGGGCTGGTGGGGCTGGGACTCCTGTGGTACCCACATCAAGTTCTACCTCTATATCAGGATTTGTGGACAGGATCCTAAGGAAGGGTGTCTATAGATGAAGCAGGTACCCCAAAACATATCTACTACATTTTCCTTTTTATCTAAACTTCACGGGATTCTAGGGTGACTCCAATCTTCCTAAGTATACCTATCCTTCTGATAGTTCAGGGGGAAAAAAAAATCCAAATTTACTCCTTTAAAATATGAAGGGTGGTTTCACAGTTTTCTGGTCGTAGGGTACAGTTTAAAAAAAAAGCACTAGCTATCAATGGGGTGCATTTAGGTCCCAGACATGATCCTATCGTTGATTTCTGGACAGATCATTTATCTCCCCTTGAAATTCAGGGGAAGGGGGTGGGATTTTAAAATCTAGAAAGTAGAGGGAATTTTATGGGATTATCCAATCTAGCCTCTGCATTTTGCTGTAAAAGACACTGATATCAAGCCTTAGGCCACAGAGCTGATTAAAGAGGTGGAGCCAGTGGACTCTTCCTCCTAAATAAACATTTGTGATCTTTTATTAGGTCATCTCAGTAGAGCCTGTAGAGGCTTACTCTGAGAATCAGAGATAATGTTTGTGATTGATAATGCAGCATGAAGTAGTGTCTAAATGTAAACATATTATTTTAAGGTGAGAGCATGGAATGAAAACAGAAGACAGGAATCTTCCCAATGTGCGAACAGACAGGAAACAAACTATAAATGTCCTAATTCTTATTCTCTAAAAATTACATATAAACAAAAGATATTGAAAATCTGAACTCTGTTGCTGCCACAAAACTGTATCAGAAAATGAAGATTAGGGCATTCCTGCTGCCAGATGGTTTAGGGATGTGGTTGAATGTTGACTCTGATCATAGATGGCCTAGATTCAAAGGTGGGCTCTATTAATAAAGTTGTGTGATTTGGGTAAGTTTTTACCACTTAGTAAACTGCCCTGGGTCAAGCTATTCAACAGTATGCCAACAAAAGGTCACTACCACCAATCTGATGCCAACAGGTGCCCAAATCTGGGGTGCGCAAAGAGAAGAGACTTTATTCAAATGAACAATTTGTAAGCTGGGAAACACAACCTCCAGTGGAAACCAAAAGGCACGCACCGCAGACATACAGGAGTATACTTGATATAAAATCTCCACCTTAGTCCCCGATAGGTCCATTTTTAAGCAAATGACGAATCTATTTGCACAGTCTGATTGGCTTAAATAGCACTGCCCTGATTGGTCAGAATAGTACATTCTGATTGGTTGTTGTGGAGCTGCTCTGATCAGTCAGTAGTGATGCAAATGAAGTTGTGAATGTATGGTACTGATTGGACAGGGCGTGTGTCAGCCTATTGGTTGAAACAGCAGGAACCCCTTTATAAAGGTGGGCTCAGGCTGTAGTAGCATAGTGGAGGAAGGAAGCTAGCAGTTTAGTCTGTGGCTTTTCCTGAGATGGGGAGTGTGTAAGAGGCCTCTGTTGGCAACTGCAGCTAGAGGTTTTGCGCCAAGTTAACTATAAGGAGTCCTTCTTGGCAGGTATATTCTTTCTCAAGGTTCATAGTTACTTGCTTCTTATTTCTAAATGTAAATTACAGTAGTAATACATACTCTATAGTCATTCTCAGGATTAAAACAGCCAGTATTTGTGAAATTCTTAGAACAGTGTTTGGAGCATTTTAAACCCACTGTGTAAGTGTTACCTAGCATTATTATTACTCGCTTTTCTCTGGTGGGAGGACTAAAATCAATGCTTCTGGAACAGAGAAACCGCCATCTAAAATTCCATGGGCGAGATCAGAGCTATTAGTTGATTTAGCAAGGAATTATAGATGGAAAGATTTTCATGGTGGCTCCATCTTTAACAATATTCTTTTAATTCTTATGAAGTTCTTAAAATGGACATTGTTATTTGCATTTCACAGGACAGAAAACAGGCTAGAGACGGTAACTGCTTGGTGAGAACTACAAGTTGATTCAGTAGTGAGTGGTTCATGGTACAAATTCAGTTTGGGTCCACAAAGCAGTAAATGCAGGTCTTTTCCAAGTGGAGACTTCCCAGACCTGCCCAGTTCTCACTTTTCCAGTGGCCTAGAAAAAGATGGTATGTAGACGGTGGAGGAGAGGATGCATATCCCTGTTCAAGCCCAGAAGCTACAGCTTCGCTCAGGGTACTTTGTCCAGGATGCTAAAACCTCCCTAAGAGGTCGAATTTCACACAGCAAGAGAATCTGGGCGCAGCCAGCTTTTCCTTGGTGAGGCCGGCTCGGCAGATGCTGAGCATCTTCCCTCAGAGTGAGCCAGGGGAGCTGCCTCCCTTGTGGAAGTCTGTATTTAACTCGTTAATTTAGGAACTACACTTTTGAGTAAAGAGGGAAGGCCTAGCATCGCGAACAAGAAGTGCGCAGGAGCATGGGGCCTGCTAACGGCCCCAGCCCGAGAATCCTTTGCATTTTAGCCCCGCGCGCGACATCCGCCCCTGGTCCCGGAGGAGGCGTGGCCCGCACGAGCCGCCATCTTGGGCGGCTCTCTAGGCGCTCTGTTTACCACTCTATGATCACCCCCCCTCCCGCCCCGCCCCTCCCTAGTCATTGTCTGGAGGAGCAGCCGCGGCCGCAGCGCCTTCTCTTTATAAGCCCGCAGTGCCCGGATGTGAATGGATTACAATGTATCTTTCAGGGAAACCTATTATTATCAATGTGACTCCACGGGGGAGTCAATGGTGGTGATGATGAGGAGGAGGAGGATGATGATGAGACACCTCTAAACTTGGAACAAGTTTAAGACTTTATAAGAGGAGAAGAGAAAAAACCCACCAACAAGATTTGAGGAAAAATTATAACTATCTTGTATTGATTTTTTTATAAACAATAAGAAAAAGTTGTTGGATTTTTTTTTTAATGATTTCTTTTTGGGGGGAGGGAATTTTGTTGCAATTTTATGGTGGAAAATGCAAAAACCAGAGCCAGGTGCATAATCTTGTATTCTGTGGATATCCCTGGAGCAGAACTGAGTACCAGTTAAAATACTTTTTTGGGGGATACACATGTGAGATACTAAGTACTTGCAGAAGATTTTTGTTTCTCTTTTTAAAGTCACTTTCCTTGGAATATTGTGAGCATATTTGTGGCCATTTAAGGTAACGTTACAATTTGCTGTCAGAGTAAACTGTTTGTAATTGAATTTAACTTTTTAAAATGTTGATCCCAATGTTTTATTAAAACAAAAGGAACAACCTATTAAATAACTCTCAATGGGAAAAAGTGTGTGCATGTTGTATATGTACTCGCACATATGGCAATAACAGGGTTTGTAGATTGTGTATTTTAACACAAGTTAAACTCGCGTATGTTGCATATACCGGATAAAGCACGCTTGTTATTATGAAACGATAGAATTATGAAGCTTAGTTTTTATCATAAAAAGTGATGTAAAAAAGTATGTTTTAAGAGCATGCAGGGCCTGTGATGGTGAATGTCGAATTAAACTTGTAGTGCTGGCGAACGGGACTTAGCGCGCCGAGTAACTCAAGTATAAAAACAAAACAACATCCATCCTCAAAAATTGCCTTTTTTTTTTTTTGCGAAGTTTGCAGCTATACTATTTTGTGACTTAAAAGGGAAGGTAAAGAAAATATGCAATTGAGGTTTCGCCCCCAACACAAAACTACCGAAGTGAAATCCCCCAGCAAAATGTGACTTGATTTATATCTGGAAAAGAAAAATATCGTTCCTCTTGGCAAAGTCTTTTTGCATCACGTGTATTTCCAGCCTCGTATAAACTTGCTTTGCCGTGTGTAGATGTGTGAGTGAGAGGGACCAAGGAGTCAGAGAAAGAAAGAAGTGAGGGATGTAAACTCGAATAAATTTCAAAGTGCCTCCGATGGTCGAAACGGGCAAAAACTGAACTGTTCAGGCTTCAGATTGTAACTGACGATCTGAGGGAAAATGAGGTGCTCGATGAATTTTCGTTTGTATTTTTTTTTTTTTTTTGTGAGGCGGGGGAGGTGTTGAGATTTTTTCGGGCGGGGGGGAGTGCATCCCAGCCAGCCCGACCCGAGTGAGCCGCGTCTCCCCGCCGGAGCCCCCCCACCCATTTCTTTGCTGAACTTGCAATTCCGTGCGCCTCGGCGTGTTCCCCCTCCCCCCTTCCCTCGTCCCCTCCCCTCCCCGGAGAAGAGAGTTGGTGTTAAGAGTCAGGGATCTTGGCTGTGTGTCTGCGGATCTGTAGTGGCGGCGGTGGCGGCGGCGGCGGCGGCGCAGGAGCGGGTGCAGGAGGAGGCGGTGGCGGCGGCGGCGGCAGTGGTTAGACATGAACGCCGCCTCGGCGCCGGCGGTGCACCGAGAGCCCCTTCTCGCGCGCGGGCGGTAGGTACCGGCGCCGGCGGGGCTCGGCGGGGCTGATGCGCCGGCGGCGCGGGGCTCGGCTCGGCGGCCCCGCACGCGGTTCGAGCCTCCCGTGCCGCCGGCTCCGGCTCCGGCGCTCCCAGAAGAGACACCCCTTCCCCTCCCGCGCCTCTTCCCTCCCCCTCATTTCGTCCCCCACCCCCCTCCCCAGCAGTGCCACTTGGCGGGACCGGTGACTTTGCCAAGGGCCTGACTTTAATTTTTACACTCCTTTCTTTCACAAATTAGGGTGCTGGACAATTACGGGACCGACCCTCCACTCTTCTCCCCCCACCCCTTTCTCCAACCCTGTCACCCCTCCCCCTTTGGACGTGTTTTCACTCCAGAGACGCTCATCTTTAATTTCTTTACAGCTACTTTGAAATGCAGAGGGGAGTGGTGTGTGTGAGTGTGTGTGCCTGCGTGTGAGTGTGTGTGAGGGGGTGGGATGGAGGGTGGGGGTAAAGTTGAGACCGGATCGTTCTCAGTAGTTTCTCTTTTCTCTATGATCCATTCATTTCTCGCTCTACCTCCTGTTGCATAAAATGATGCGCTGAAGAGCGGCTTTTTTTTTTTCCCTTTACCGGATTTGGTTTTGTAGTGGATGTTACCAGTTTTGATCGTCTCTTTGGAAATATAGTATCGATATCGCTTTTTTTTTTTTTTGCTATTGCTGCCTATTCCATCTTTAAAAAACAAAACAAAACAAAACAACTCTCCCATCCCTCCCTCCTTTCCACCTTAATCTCACCCGCCCCCACATCCCCACCCTTACCCCCCTCCCCATTCCCCCAGTCTCCAAAAATCCGATTGTGTTTTCTCCAAGGATTGGGACTGGATTTTCTGATTGCGGTTATTTCCATGTTTCTAGGTTTGTGTGATTTTGCTAAAATGCATCACCAACAGCGAATGGCTGCCTTAGGGACGGACAAAGAGCTGAGTGATTTACTGGATTTCAGTGCGGTAAGAAAGAACGGTGGAAACTAACAACAGCTGTGAAAACAGAACAAAACAAAACAAAACACCCCCAGACACTTAGCTAGAAACCAATAGTGATCTAAAGGAGAGGAATAATTTTTAATTGGCTGAATCCTTGGTAAAATGAAGGTGTTTTTGATAAGTTTTAACAATTTCTGTGTGTGATGGGTGATTCAGGCTTTTTTTCGGAGTCTAATAACTTGCCTTGAATTCTGTACCCAGAAACCCCCCAAAATAATTGAATCTCACCCCAATGGAAAGGAAAAACAATACTCATAAAACGGCAAACCACCCCTAAAACTTGGCCTTATCTGAACAGTGAGAGTACTAATACTTTGCGCACTACTCATTTTATTTATTTATTTACTAGAAATGGAAAAAAAAATAGGAGACCCACTTGTCTCTTAAAGTTTTAAACTGATGATGCTTTGGATTAATAGGACCTCTAGTTTCCTAGTTACCTCATTTCTTGGGATTCAGAATACTTACATGTATATATTGAGCATACACAGTCCTTAGAACTCTATACTGTTTTTATAAATTTTATAGTTATGAGATTAGTGCAAAGAAGAACTTACACACTTGTGGAGTTTTACAGCTGTACTTGGTCCTTCTCCATCCCTTTGCTTCCCTTTCCCAAACCAAGTCTCAGACATGTCAGGGGAAGTAATTGATTTTTAATGTCAGATGAGTTTGGTGAGAGATGCATTTGCAAAGCCAAATAAAAAGAATCCATGAAACACATAAATAAATTCCAAACCGCCTTCTAAGTGGGGCTTTTCATGTCGCTGCTGCTGCTGCTGCTGCTGCTGCTGCTGCTCCTCCTCTGCTCTGCTAGCCCTTCTTTTGGAGAAATGGCTTTCGGAAGTTTTGCCAGGAAACGGAGCTGGAGGCAGCTTTGCAGCCCCCTTTCTGCTTGCTGCACTTTCTCCATTCGTTCCTTTGCTTTTCGCAGGCTCTGACCTAGGGAAGGTGCGCAGTATCCACTAGATACGTGGAAGAAGAGGGAAACCAATTAGGGTCGATTGAAATAAATGCTGGAGAGAGAGAGAGGGAGTGAAAGAGTGAGAGTGAGAGAGAGAGAGAGAGAGAGAGAGAGTGAGAGAGAGTCTTGCTTCAAATTGCTCTCATGTTAGAGACGAAATGAGAATTTAGTGCAGGTGGCACTTTTATTTTTATTTGGGTTCACATATAACAGGCAAATCCTATACGGGATGGAAATGGACATTGCCACGTTTATGGCTAAGGTTTTCAATATAAAACAAACAACTTTTTCTTCTCCTTTGTAAAACTAGTGTTTTCTAGAGAGGCTGCTGCCCTCCAAACTGAATCTTGATATCGTGGGGACTGTGTTTCTTTAAAATGTGGTAGTGCTGGCAATCTAAAGAACCTGAGGAAAAAGAAAGAGGAGTGGGAATGGGGGAGGAGAGGGGTGATTGCTAATTTCGTGCCTGTTTTAGTTCTAAGTTGGATGGTGATGTATTTTATTAAAATGAGCCCTTAGCGTAAACTCTAAGTTATATGGTGAGAGCATGAAAGGTCTTTGACAAACTCTGAAGGCACAAATGTCTTCTTTTCAACAGTAATATTTCTTTGTTTCTTTTAGATGTTTTCACCTCCTGTGAGCAGTGGGAAAAATGGACCAACTTCTTTGGCGAGTGGACATTTTACCGGCTCAAGTATGTAAATTCTTTTCTTAGTGTGTAGTTAAATGCTCTTAGCTGTTTATTCACTCATTGTATATTTTTGGCTCTGTCGAAGTGTTCTGAAAAACTCATTGAAATTTTAGCCTGTAATGATGTGGTTATTTCATTATCCATCAGTGGTATAACTTAACACAAAAAAGTCAGTTTTTGCAAAATTAAAATTAGGTCTTTTTTTTTAAATCAAGGAAACTGTCTCAGAATTCCATCACTTAATTTAAAAGCAATTTTCTAATACAGTTGTAATCACACATATGAAGATAAGGCCAGTGTTAAAATGAGGGAAATACGTTAATGTTTCCTATTTGAAAATACAGGCAGAAATCTAACTTTCATAAAAAGGGAAAAGCGCTTGTAAATAATATCAGTTTTATTAGGTACTATGTATGATTAACCCTTTTAAAGAAATGAGTCCTTCATTTTGCAGATGAGGGCTGCGTAGTAAACCATAGCTGGAAGTAGAGAGCTCCTTGCTAATCTGAGAGCTAAATATGAATTCATTTATTTTAGAAATACCTTTTCTGATGCCTTAGCTGTTTCTTTCCCTAATGTATTTATGTGTGCAATACAATTTTGCTATATTTAAAGTTGTACATTGGTCAGAACTTCACATTTTCTAGGTAAAAGGTCTTTGGGTGATGCTTTAAAAAGACGTTAGCGCTATTCACAAAGGAACCTGGGTGCGCATTGATTATCTGGCATCTAAGGAGGAGTTTTAATAGGGAACTCTCTGAAGGTCTTTCATTAAAAGTGAAAACTGAAAACATATTGGTTTGCAGTGTATTTGTTATTTTGTCCACTGACTTTCATATCAGAAGGAGGCATGCATTGTTGCTTGTTATTCTTTAGGTCCAAGGCTTAAATCCGTTTATGCTGGCTAAACAGCTGCAGTATTTTAGTTCTAACAGTGGTACATAACAGCACATTAGACAGAGTGCTATTCCTAAGTCAGACTGGTAAATGTTGACATTTTTTAGCTGTGAGATGCTGGTGGAATTGTCTGTTAGCTATTGAATATAATTTCACATCTCTTAACTTTCACAGCAATGAGAAATCTGTTCACCTTTGTGTTTTGTGTACTTGGTATGTTTATGTAAAATGAATGGCTTCTAAAAGTTGCTCATTTCCAAATAAGTTACATCTTCTTCTGGCTGCCCCCATAATTCTAAGGGGATTTTTGTCTCTATAGCTTGCTTTATAAAATATGAGATATGCCTCCTGTCATTGTATTTTATTTTTTGTGTTTTTGAATTCACTTATACTAAAGTTCTATTGACCATATGTTTGTCTTTTACTGCCCTGGATGTTGTTATATTTTCCATTTAGGGACTTAATTTTTTTTGTATTATTATTATCTCTTGGAAATTTCTGTATTTTATTTTTTATACAACTTTGAAGTAAAGGTGAATACAAGTGTCTCTTTTAGGCAGATTAGTTTTTCATGTTAGACAGTGTCCAAACAGTAACTAACTTTATCTCTGACAGTAATTTTCTTCATGATTTTACTGAAGAAAATATGTGTTTAGCTTAAGCCTAGAAGCAGATTATGTCAGAAAGGTACAGAGATAGACTACTTTCAAAGGCAGTGCAAAATACTCGTTTGCACTTTGCTAAAAACTGACACATTTGGAGTAACTTAAGTATGCCAGTTTAGGTGTGGCTTATAAACTGAGGTGAGTGAGAAGCATGAAATCGTGTTATGTTTAAAAAGACAGCCATGTTCCTGGCCCCTGTATGTGCTCACATTGAGACAGAGTCCTTGCTAGGATGTTTAGTTCACAGGGGGTCCAGGCTGGATGAGCATGAATGTGTGTAATATTGTGCATCTTGGTAAGTGATCATGGATGGAAACTTACACATTTCTTAGGACAGCTCTGTGTGTGTGTGTTTACATGTACACACACACATTTACACATACACATGAACCTAGACAGACACTTCATTCTTAGTGAGATGTTATGACATGGCTAATGAAGATGCTGTGATTATTTGTAAGGTGTTGAACTTGAAGTTACATTGTACTGCAGTGACAGTTTTCAGGCCCAAGCGTTTCCTTGCGAAGGTAGAAAGCCCCAGTGGCTATTTTGTTTGGGGTGCTGGGTTGGAAATGCCAGGTATTCATCCAGTGCTGTACGATGGTTGCCTGTAATACATAGGCTACAGATTGGAGTGTTGGTTTTTCTCATCTATTCAAGACTTATTTCAGCACAGGGCTATTAGCAAAGTAAATGGCTAATATTTCCACTCGATAAAAGATAAATAATTTATCCACAAAGATAAAGTCCTCTTAAAGCATAAAAATAAAAAATCAGGAAAACTGGCCTTTGACTGGAAGGCTGAACTTTGGGTCACTTTGGTCAGAGAAATAATTTTCTACATTTACTTGAGGTTCATACCCATTGTCCTGAGTGGACTCAGATGTCACTTTCATGGGTAGCTTTGAAACTTGGGTCCAGGGAAAAAAGATCCAAGCTATAAGTAAACTGTTCATATTTGAAAAACCAGCTGTATTTTTTCAGTGAGGCATGGCAATGTTTCATGCTCAAAGTTCCCAACAGCTTTTGATTCCATTAATGTAGGATGCTCCGTCGTGATTTGCAATGTGAGAATGAAAATAAAGTGTGGCCATATTCCCTTTAATCTTTCATTTCACAAACATGGTTTTTCCTACCACCTTAAGAAATGGGGAGGCTGCTAGGGAGAATGGAATGTAACCTGAGCTACAGCCTGACATTCCCAGGGAGCATTTTTCACATGAAAGGCTTTTGTCAACCCAGGAAAGGACCAGCAGTTTTTGTTTGATGTTTGCAGGTGTTCAGCAGAGAGCACTAAAACAATTCAGCCATGATAGTTCAGAGCCACGATGACCTTAAAAGGGGGATTGGTGGGCTCTGGAATTATTTTTTAAGAAATAGTTGTAACCCATATGGTAACTTATACAAAGAGATTTAATATCCGTTATATTATTGATCTTAAAACAAACTAAAAGTATCCACATGCCTGGATAATTGGGAAATTATTCTCATTAAAATGTAGGATGGCAAAGTTACCAAAAGGAAAAAAAAATGCACCTAGAGTCTATAATTTATTTGTTAACAGGGGCTTAATTTTCTAATACAACAAAAACACTGTTTTTTGCTTACCTTTGAGTGTTTTATAAGCAAAAGATAAACATGCCAGCTTTAGCATCTTTTTAAAAAGTAGTTTTTAAGTTGGGCCCCTAAAATGATCTATACTCAAGAACAACCCTGGTCACATCTGCTGTATGTATTTACTGTTAGTCTGTGGCGGACACTACATCTTCCTCCCTTGGTTTAAAGGTTGAGCTTTCCCCCCTGTGACTGTTTAGTTTTACTTAGGTGTCCAGCATTGGTTAGAGTACCAAACGAATGGGTGTTTGAACAATTTAGAGCAGCAGCAAAATACACCGCATCCTTGTCATTGTCATTTTTGAAAGAGGAAAAGCACTTCTTGATCTTCATACAAGTTAGTTAATCTTTATCCACAGGAAACCCAAATGACACATCAATTTAGTAAATTCAGAGAGGAAAAAAAATGAGTCCAATGGGTTCACAGAGGAAATTCAAATGGTCAGCATCCTGAATTGATTTCTATCCGTACCAGTTTGAATTCATGGTTATGGTATGAAAAACAATTGGTCTCCCTTAAAGGTATTTGTTGAGTAGAGTTATTTCATTGTCTGTGTGTATGTATATATGTTTTAAAACAACCTTAGTTCATAATGGTTGTATAGCTTTTTGTAAAGAGCACAGTAATTTACCAGGTTAGAAATAAGTAAAGTGGTATTAAATGCACTTCATTAGAATCATGGAATTTTGGGGATAGAAACCCCTTAGAAATATACAACCCAGTGCCTCCATTGTACAGCCAAAGAAAACTGAGGCTCAAGTTCAGGAGTTTCCATACCTTTATTTGGTGTTCTAAAAAAAACCAAATTTTGATTTGCTCGTTCTCTGTGGCTCTGCAGATGCTTTATTGGAATAACAATGGTTTCACGACTGTGTTTCTCTGTAATTTATATTGTGTAATAGGGTATCGGGATTTATGTGTTGATATTTGTGCAAACAAATGCTGCTGCTTGTGCATGTGACCTTTGAGTACTTTTTAAGGTCTGGAGCTGAATTTTGGTTATTGATCATTCTCTTTTGCCTCATCTCCCCTGTGACTGTCTGCAAGATGTTAGATTGAATAATAGGGTGTAGATGGGTATGACAGACAAAATTAAAGTGCTTCTTAATATACCACGAGGTATGCTATGAACATACTAGGTATTGTATTTTTTAAATTCTCACAAGAACCCAATGAGATGCAAGGATTACCATGTTCATTTCCTAGAGAAGGAAACTGAGATTCAGAGATGTTAAACAACTTGCTCTTAAGACAGCCGGTGATGAATTAGGTCTTAAACCCATGTTTGCCTAGCTCAGTGTCCTTTTCACACATGCACACTCTCACAAACAGACATAGTCTGATATAACTTATTTTTCCAAGATTACAGAGGGATAAGAATATATCATTGAGGCTTGGCCTTCAATACCAGTCCTGATCTCAGAGTAAATAAGCATTTTAAAAAACATATTTAAGGTAATGATAGAAACCATGCCCATTATTTTTCCTGCCTCAGTATCGAAATTAGCTGGCCTTCTAATTTATGTTGGATTTCAGTGTGACTTAGAATGTCTCACTATTGTTACTGTTACAAGGAAAATATAGTAGATATCATCAGAGTTGTGCTTTTATTCAATTGACAGTCTCCATAGGGGCCAGTGAAAATATCTTGTTTTCAGTTAATTTTATATATCTAGTCAAACCAAAAGTTGTGGTAACAAAACCTGCTCTGTTAATATCTAAAAATAAAATAAAGATTTTATGTCTTTAAATGTAAAAGAAGTTTCGCAGTTCATTGTTAGGTCTTTGAAACTTAATATCTAAGAACAATAATCCTAAATTCTATCAGCATCACTGAAATAAGCAGTATTGAACTTTTGATATGTCTATTAGCAAACATGTACTTAAAATGTTATGTTTTCTAAATTCAGAGGGAGGAAGCAATACTCGATTTGACATGACTTAAGTAAATAAAATGCATTAAACAAACGTGGGGATCCAAGATCTGTTGAGACTGAAATGCTTAACATTTTTGACAGCATCAGCAAATTATCTTTACCCTACTATTGTAATGAGGAAATCACTTAAATAACAGATGAACAGCTAAGTCACATAAACATATATAATAGAACTATGTAATGAAAGTTTATGCTGTTAATTGCTCGAATCTGTCTTAAATGCTTAGAATCATGAAGCAGTAAAGGCTGTCATATAAACAGTTTTGTTTTGAGCTTAAAATTATTCCTTTTTGCTTTCATCTGCTATGATAAACAAAGTAATTTCGTAAGCTTTACAGATCAAACATTTACTCCTAATGGTAAATTATATTTTATATCGGAAGTTTGCAACCTTGTCCAAGACATAGAGTTGAGTCCTGCCTGGGGGCCCAGGTCTGTGATTTTCAACCTTTAACATTATGATGCTATTTAGATCAGTTCCCATAAGCCAAGATAACAGATCTTAAGTTACCTAATGAGGAACATGGTGTGTTTTGAAATGTTCTTCAGTTTACAAGTTTGAACCAAAATGTACTTGGCCAAATTTTTAGAATTTATATCTATATATTCAGTAAATCAGAGCCTTCACAGACGTAGCATCAAAATGAAGCTATGTAGAGATAGAAAAAAATCATGTTTCCTTATTTTTTTGTATTTTATAAGCTATTTTGTATGACCAGGTGTTCTTCCAAGTTGAGTGCTAAGTATTAGAGAAAGTACATGTAAGGTTTTTTTTTTAAAGGTTACTTTTGTTGTGGTTTCTCATTACTCCAAATAAAATTTTTAAAATTGACCACCAAGTTTATAAGCTTACACATGGGTTGTACATTTTCTAAATCCTAGAGCCCACTTAGGCTCAGCAATAAAGTATGTACGTGAATAAGGGTCAGGTGGATACTTTTAAACCATATGTCTGTTAATGTTTATGAAAAAGACATAAGAGAAGTAGCAGTTTAAGCTTTAGAGAAGATTGGTAACACTTTGTTATAAGTAATGTTTATAATTATATATATAAAATTATGTATATATAAATTAAACTCACAGGAATAGCAAAAGTGTTGAAAAAGGTTGTCATGTTTACTGTCATTTCAAAAATAAATAAGGCCCAGGAAATCAGCATATCAGATACGCAGGTGTGTTTAAAATCAGTTTATATGGATAAATTTCAAGGCCGTAAGGAAGTATTGTATTTAAAGGTGCAGCTATACAATTGTTCAACTGGATGCTTTTGTACTTTTGCGTGACAATTAACATTTAATGAATGACTTTCTAGACTGCCATTGGTAGTAATTACTATATGTAGTTTATTAACTGCAATTCATTGTTGGATGTGCCTGTATTGATTTGTTTTGCAAACAGCCCTTCACACATTCAGCAGTATTTGTACATTACTTTTTAAAGAACCTGTTTCATTTGCTGATGCTGATATTGCTTCTAAAAATTTTAGCTTACAAATTCTCAGGTACTAGAATGCCTCTCTGATCAGAGTGACTTTAATGGAATTGAAAATTCTTCAACTTTTCAGCTATGAAAATTTTGTACTTGGATACTCAGGGAATCCCCAAAACACTACACAGTATTGTTTATCAGGTAAATAATTTATAGACATTTAGATTTACAGCAGACTTTAGAGGTGCTGTATTATTGGTTAGGTAAAGAGACAGGGTTTGGGAAGGCTCAGTGTCTTTTGTCCCAATCATACAGTTGGTTATTTGACCATAACAGAATACAAATGCAGATGTCCTGACCCACTGGTTAGGGACCCCCTGCTGCTTTTAATTAAGGTTTGGACTCAATCCGTTGGTACCAACTGTATGTTTCTTAAGAAGAGGAAAACTTGTATACATCTACTGTTTCTGAAAAAATAATAAAAATTCAGACTGTGAGAGATGGACATTGTAATCCGGCCCACTTGTCATCACGTGTTCTAATTTGGCTAAGGCAGTTGACGAATAACTGTTAAAATGTATTGTGTTATTAAAAATAACACAGTAAGACCCATGATTAAATATCAGGGCTGTAATTTAATCTCGGGGGTTCTGGTGCTGTTCATAAACCATTTGGCTTTTTTTCTGTAACAGATGACGTCAAAATACAGCTTGATTGAATTATGACCCTGGGTTACAGGAGCACCTGCTTGTGCCTCTTTACTTCATGGCATGTCAGCATTTCCATTACAGACTTTTCTTCTGCTCTGACATTTTTAACTTCGAATAGTTAAAGTAGACCAATGGTTGGCATATAAACTTTTAGCCTCCTGGGGAAAGACTATTTTTCCAATAAAACAGAGAAGGTGGTGACAAAGGCCCGTTACAGAATACCTTTTAGAATGTTCTTCCTTGCTAATCTTCCATTAATTTAACCATTCCCTTTTGGGGTACTTAGCTGAATTGAAAAGCATCTAAAAGGAAGGTTTTTGATCTCAAATTTCTCAAGTCAAGTCTTAAATATAAGATATTTAGAGACTGCTAAACTAAGAAAAGGCCTAGTTTTTATGAAGGAGAATTTTGAAATGATAGTTGTGGATACTCTAGGTTTCAGAGTGTGTGAAATGCTGTAACTGCTTTTATACCCACTTAAGATGAGCAAAAATTGATAATGAAAGGCTTAAAAAGGTGTATTTATTTATGTCACTACCTGGAGGTTTCTGGCATAGCTTCAATTTTGCCCCTCATGTGTTAATATGTAGCAATGAACATAGAATGTTTTTATCTCCCTAGCTAGTTACCTGTCATAATTCTTATTGAGGATGCATTTAATACATATTTTAGTCCATGCTGTGTTCGAATCCCTGTGTTAGCAATCATATCACGCAGAGGGCTTGGCGGGAGATAGGTCCTGCCCGGAGAGGGCATATATTCTGACAGGAAAGAATAGAAAACCACATTTATAGTTAATACTCAGTGTCCAGAAGGCAGGTGTCCCTCATGTTAGGGGATTTTTAGATAAAATAAGAACTTATTTCTTGCTGAGGGAAATTAATAGCGAAAGCCCCCTGGACAAATAGACCCTGATCCCTGAAAAGGAGGGGTAGGGCTTTGACACAGGGGCATGGGGGCGGAGCGCTTGACACCAAGGGCACTGTGAGGCAGGCACAGAGGAGGAAGCTCCTCAGCGTGCGGCGGAATCAGCCCTGGTCGGGGCACTGGCAGGGACTTCCGGGCGAACATCCCTGTCTTGGAGGCTTTTTTCTGTTTTTCAGTCCTGACTCGGGGATTTCCTTGGGGATGTGAGCGATTATAATCCAGTTCCTTCCAAAAGTATATGTTTTTAATTATAGTTGCAGGGTGGATATCAAGGCTTTTATGCCCCCAGTTTCAGACTCTCCCTATTATATCTTTCAGCAGTGGAAGTGGTTTTTGATCCAAAACAAGAACTACTTTGGGAGAAAATGATTTAACTGAATTGGGGAAATCTAGATCTTTTTGCAGTGTGTTGCTAAATAGCTGTTTGATATTTACAGAGTGATAGAACCTCAAAGCTTGCATTTTAAAACTGAAAAAAGTTTGAAGCTCTTCAGTATACTTTGAAAGGGATTTTATAGTATACTTTAAAATATTTTCAGTTGCAAAAATATTCATCATTATAATTTTTATTATCACTGCTGTCTGCATTACCAATGCTACATCTTTTGGTTCAAAAGCCAGCAAGGAAATGTGATACTTATTACTGCTATGTAATACGTTTAGAAATGCATTTAGAAAACACTTGCAAAGATACTTTGATCTTAGCCAAAACTTAATAATGTTTGTAAAAACATCATGGAGTGGTCAGATATCCTTTGGGTAAAATCTATCATAATTAACATCACAAATAGGAAAAAGATATGTAATACCATCTTCTCATCAGGTATTGATGAATTCAGATTAAGCTGTCTTTCTCTCTGTGACCTCCAAGTATTTCAATGTAGCACATGCTTCCAGGTTCCACAAGAAGCCAAAACTTCAATTGATGGTTGAAATAGGCTTAGGAAGAATTTATTCATGAATAATTGTGCTTGCTACAGAGTATAAACAAGATTTTTATAGACAAAGAGAATATTTTAGATCCATTTCTTTAAAATGTCAGTTACACAGTTGTATATTCCCCAAAGTTTTTCTTCACTTTCAAAAATAAAGGATTCATATTGGAATCTTTTGCAACTCAGAATATTTTAAATTCAGAAAAAGAATGTTTGCCATCAAGTGGTAATATTATAAGATTGAATGTACAATTTCATACATAATCCAGTTTTGTGATTTTGAAAAGAAAGACCAAACAATATCAGTTGCAATTCTTGTTCAAATAATAGTTCTTTGTTGTGTGCCTTCTTGAACATCATTGTCTACTGACTGGTGTCCCAAGCCATTGAATGCCCTTCTGTTCTCTTGTGGGCACTGTGATTCTTCATCTGGTTGCTTTTAGCCACAAAGTTATTTTTCTTTTGCCACCTAATTCCCCCCCCAGTTTTATTAACCTCTCATCATTCTTCAGTTTATCTTTTTAGCCCATGTATAACCATTTCTCTTTTACGTAATGTATACCTTGGCATTGTCCCACTTCTGCAGGAATTCCACACTTCACTCCTTAGTAGTTTTGGTAGGTGAGAAGTATTCCCTAATTACTTGAATTAGTTAATTTTACTTTAGATTTTTATTGTTGTTTAAGGCCTGATTACTTAAAGAAACTTGAAAACTTCAGAAAAGTGAAAGAGATGAATGCGTGTCATGGTATTTTTTTCCAGTGTGACTATAGTTTCCCAGAGTAACAATTGAATTATTAAGAATTGGGTATTTTTATTTACTCATTCGTTCATTCATTCATTCATTGAATTACTAAGAATTAGTAATTTTTATTTACTCCATTCGTTCATTCATTCGTTCAGTAAATGTTTTTTGAGATGCAAGACAAGTTACTGTGTAAAAACTACTGTGATGTAGAGAAGAAGGAGTTTCAGCTTCCGCATTGCAGTGGAGTGCAATGTTGCTGCTGGAGGTAAAAGTCTACAGTGACTCAGTAGGAAAGTGCTTTTAGTTAGTGATGTTGAAATAGAGAGTTACATTTCTTTAAAAGATACCTTTCAAATATAACTAAGCACAGACTTCATAGTTCCAAAGGAAACATAGAAATCCTAGAACCTTTGTACATTGTGTACTTCTACATAAGTATAAAGGAAAGACAGTGGACTCTAAAGATTATGGAGATTGGACCTTGAAGAGTATTGTTATAAATGTATTCTCAAATTTAGTTCCAGAAACTCTTGCGGAGGCATGATAGTTACATTCCATTTGTCCTTTTTGAGCAGAAATTAAAAATTTGAATATATAGATAGCGTTCTTTTTCAAGGGCACTAGATACATATAGGGGTGGGCAAAAGCAGGTTTACAGTTATGGATATGCAAAACAGTTTAATCTTGTGTTGTTATTTATTAATTATTGTATTATTTTTCAGATGAACAACTGTACACCTACTTTTGCTCAACC
The DNA here is from genome assembly GCA_004026545.1 of Mormoops blainvillei. Taxonomy (NCBI): domain Eukaryota; kingdom Metazoa; phylum Chordata; class Mammalia; order Chiroptera; family Mormoopidae; genus Mormoops; species Mormoops blainvillei. The sequence continues at coordinate 48,835 of PVJD01006078.1, read as the reverse complement.
CTGTATGCTTATTTTTTTATTCCCACATTTGAAATTTTTTATATTTATTTTAAATTTACAAACAGAAAAATTATTTACTTTGAAAATTAAATAATTATTTATTGAACTTCTACCTTGTGTCAGGACCATGTTAGGTACTGGAAATAAAATGACGAGCAAGACAAGACACTTATGTTCCTCATAAATTAAATGTAGGAGACACATGAACTGAGTAACAACCAAAGAGATGTCAAGTTCTACATTTGCGAGGTGTGTGGCGTTAGGCGAGTTGGCAGTAGGGATATCTGACCAAGCGCAGTAGTCAGGAGAGGTTTCCCCGAGGCTGGCACACCCAAGTGGGGGTCTGAGGCATGAGAGAGAGGAGTGAAGTGGGCTGGGGGCGGCAGGTTCCACAGAGAGGGAGCAGGCCATGGTGGTTGGAGAGGGGCTCCAGCGAGGTTGGAGCGGAGGCTGGGAGCAGAGTAGGGCCACCTCATGCAGTGCCGAGCGGTAGGGAGCCCTTGCAGTGTGCTGCCCATGAAACTGTGCCTGGGAACACTGTCTGCAGCCTCGGACACAGACCGCAAGACAAGCCTGTAGGGGTGGCCCAAACCAATTGTGGGGCTTCTGCACAAATTCAGGTAAGAGATGGGGTTGCTGTTTCTACAGTGTCGGGGGTGAAGCTGGAGAACTAACTGTAGAACTTGTTTGGAATCTATAACTTTAGTTCACTGGAGAACATTTATTGTGGGCACTTGCTTTATTTTGTGAAGCTTCTTATAACTTCAATACTTGAAAATCTCTTATACTTTATATCTTATAACAGTAACCGAGACCTGATTCAGCTACCATGTGATATCCACTGCCTTTTTAGCGGCCGAGAACCGTAGGAGTGCTTTTTATTTTCCAAGAGAAGTGGTAGATTGATTTTTGCAATTCTCTTGTGAGAGGGCGCAGAGGTGGAAGTGGGAGAACAAGGCAAAAGGGACTCTTCTTTCTTATTTGAGGGTCTTCAGTAATTGTACACCATTTAAGCTTCCTATAGCTTATGTTCTTGTTGCCAGTAAACACAGTAGTTTAGTGCAACCTGTTGAATTGAACTCATGGAGTGCCTGTAGTCAGGCCTCCGATAGCACGTCCACAGCGTGTTGCCGAACCTCTTCGTTGGTGAACTTTAGGAGGGTGGTTCGATTTATATGATATTCTGTTTGAGATCAAAACACTGTTATTTGATTGTGGTTTTTTCCTGAGGTGCCCGTGGGGGAATATTACCTGTTAACTTTTGATTAGGAACAAAGTGAAGCTTCCTGTTCTTTTTATGCGGCCCAGCTAATACCCTGCCTCTTTTCTAATGATGGCCTCCCTCTTTGACCGGCTCACTCTTTCTCCGCCTTCCTTCACCCTCCTTTCTCTCCACTTCCTCATTGATCTTAGTGTTTACCGTTGGGAGTGACCTCTCAAACTAGTATGTTTGTTAATTCATTTTAGTTAGGAAGAATATTGCCGACCTTGTGGTATTGACTGTTCAAGTTGAAGAAAATATATTGTTCCCTCTATCTTTTCTCTTTCCCCCTCTCTCTCTCCGTTCCCCCCCTCAGTTTCTCCCTCTTGCTCATCTTTGCAGCTAATGAAAGCATTGGGGCAATGCTGTGGGTAGGGGTTGGATCCTGGTATCTGTGCCGGTTAGTCATACGTGGCTCCAGGCCCCTGGAGCTCTGTGCGTTCTTTATCAGAAGGGCGCCGAACGGAGGGAGGCATAGAACCAGCCGCGCTGAGTGGAACACTTCGTGAGCCATTGGCCTTGCTGCTGGTGAGTTAGCAGGGTAACGCTGATGTAAGTGGACAGCATTCACATGTTGTCCCTGGCCCCTGGAGAGTTCCTTCAGCCTCTAGGCGTGCATTAGTAGCTCTCAGTTAAAAAATAAAATATAATTATTTTCCTTTTGGGTTGGGAAGGCACACAGTGTTTCCTCAGTATCCTCAGTGCTTTACTTTCGGGGTTGGGGGCGGGAAGGTAGAGGGTTTGGTTGACAACTCTGTGCTTGAAGTATTTCATAATTAAAAACAAAGCAAGAAAGTAGCAAATCAAAGAAAAACTCTTCCTCCCATTTGCATCTCTCTCTGACCATAGCCCTCTTTATTGCCCTCCTTCACAGCAAGAGTTTTGTTAATTGTCCACACTGGCTGCGTCTGTATCCCTTTGTCCCATATGCTTTTTATTTTAAGTCTAGCCCCAACCAAATCTTTCAAAACATATTTTACCTTGTAATGTTTGATGCCTACAAAATTATACATGTAACATATGTAAATTATGAAGTGTAATCATGGAGTGAAGACCATGGACCTGCCACTCGGCGTGGGAGCGAGAGCAGCATCAGGACGTTTGTCCTCGTGGGGTCGTTCCTTATCCACTTACCCTTGTCTTCCCTGCCACAAGCAAATACCCTCTTTTTTTTAAAGCAGTTGCATGACATGTGTGTGGATCCTTAAACAATGTGTTGTTTGGTTTTACTTGATGGAGGATTGATCATATGCATGGTAACCCTCTGGTATGATCTATACCACTCATTTTTCACTCAGTACTATGTATTTAAGATTTATCCGTGTTGTTGAATGGGGCCTTAATTTATTTCCACTGCTGGTGAATATGCCTCAATTTATTTATGCATCTTCCTTTTAATGAATCATTGAATTGATTCTTTTTTAAAAAATATATACTTTCCTGAAAACCCCCTGATGCATGCTTGATCATTTCCTGACATTGTAGCTATGCTGTGAGTAAAAAGGCTAGGTTATAGAGTTACCTGAATGTTCAGCATGACTCAGTAGTGCCAAATTGTTTTCTAAAGTTTGTTACCAGTTGACACTCCCATGGGCAGCATAAAGGATTACTATGGATGCACATTGTTGCCTACCTTTGATAGTATTAAATTTATGAATTTGTTTCAAGCTAGTTATTATAAGATTAAAATGTATCTGGCTGTGGTCTTAATTTGCATTTCCCTGATAATTAATGAGGTGAAGCATCTCTGTATGTATGTTTTTTAATCCTTTATGTTTGTTTTTCTGTGAAACCTCCCCTCCCTCTCAATTTCTATTGAATTGTTTTTCTTTCCTTATTGACTTGTAGATGTTCTTGATATGTTTTTGGGTAGTGATTTCTTTTTGTCATGCATGCTGCAAATACTCTCCCTTATTTTATAACCTGTCTTTGTACCCTCCTTATGGTATGTTTTGATGAACAGAAGACCTTAAATTTATGTAGCCACATTATATTTTTTCCTTTGCCTGTTTTGTGTCATGATTGGAAAATTCATCTCTACCCCAAGGGCATAAAGATTTTCTCTTATATACTACTCCTAAAAGGGATCTTATAGTTTTGACTTCTGCATTTAAGTTTTTAATAGAGTTGGGACTGATTTTGTAGAATGGGAAGTAAGGGCTAATTCCACATTTCCATAAATGTATTGATAACCATTTGTTCTAGAATCATGCATTGAAAAGCCCATCCTTTTCCCAGGCATATACAATACTACTTCTGTAATAGTTCTTTACTGTAATCTGATGGTTAGCTTATTGTCTTCCCTTGCCTCAGTTTCATAATATAATACGTTTTATACTACATTTTCATATCTGGTAGGCAGAGTCTTTCCTCTTCCTTCTCTTGTCCCATATGTATGTATACTTTTCTTTTTGGCTCTTTGGGGGCCTATGTTCTTCCATAGAAATTTTAAAATAAGCTTGTCAAGATTTTTCATGAACCTTTTAGGGATTTTATTGAAGTTGCATGAAAACCAGTGATCATTTGGGGGAAAATTAATACATTTTTAATAATGATTATTTCTACTCATGAATCTCTCCATTTCTTAGGCCTTTCTTGATATCTCAAAATAAAGCTTTATAATTTTCTCCATGGCTTCTGTGTATCTTTTGATGATTTATTCTTAGATACCTTATTTTTCTTATTACTATTGTTAATGGTATTTTCTTTTAAATTATTCAGATTCTTTGTTGCTGGTATATATAAATGCAGTGTATTTTTAAATTTTATTTTTATTTTTTTTAACCTCTTGATTTTAGAGAGAGAACTAGGAAGGAAGAGAGAGGAGGGGGAGAGACAATAGGAAAAGTGGGGTTGGGGGGAGAGAGAGAGAGAGAGAGAGAGAGAGAGAAAGAGAAACATCAAAGTGAGAACCATCGATTGGTTGCCTCCTGTAGTGCTCCTACCTGGGATCGAACCCACAACTTAGGTGTGTGCCCTGACCAGGAATTGAACTCTGGACTTTTCGGTTTATGGGTCCACATTCCAACCAACAGAGTCACCCAGCAAGGGCTGTAGTTGGTTTTTGTGTATTGCTTTTCATATTCAGCCTTGTTGCTAAACTCTCTTAGTAATTCCAAAAACGTCTTTGTGTTTTCTTCAGAGTTTTCTAAGTAGGTAGTCATATCTTGTGAAATAATGACAGTTCTGTTGTTTTTATTTTCAAACCCCTATACTTGGCCTCCCTCACCCCCATTTTGATATTGATGGTGATAAATATATCATTAGAGAACTTTACTTCTGTATGTATTTTTGCTAGAAGTTTTATGAGTGATATTGAGTTATAGAAAATGCTTTTTCTATGTATATTTAAATTATGATTTAAAAAATCTCCTTTACTCTGTTAATGTTGTCAGTGACATTTATATTTTTCCCTGTGTAAACTCCCTTTGCATTTTTGGGATAAAATTAATGTGATTATGATACATTTTTATTACTCTTTTAAAAATAATATCCTGGACTGTTTTCTGATATTTTCTTTAGTATTTTGCATCTATTTTTGGAACTGAGGCTAGTATATAATATTTCTTCTCTTACTGTCCCTTGTCTGGTTTTGGCCACAAGGTTATACTGACCTGTAAATGGATAGGAGAATATTTCCACTCTCTTTTCTCTGGAAGAACCTGTGTGAGGCTGAGATAATCTGTTCCTTAGAATGTGGTAGAACTTCTCTGGATATCTGAGCCTGGTGTGAGAAAATTTTAAGCTACTGATAAAATTTTTAAAGTATTAAGAATTAGAGGTTTACTTTTTTCCAGATAGTTTAAAATTTTTATGCATGAATAAAATTATATATGATATATACTTTTTACATGTTATATAAATTTTTTAATTGATTGCCATAAAGTTGTTCATGGTATTCCCTTACTAGCTTTTTAATCTCTGTTGACTGTATAATTAAGTTTCATTTTTCAGTACTGATTTGATTTGCATTTTTATTGATCAAGACCACTAGAAGTTTTTCTCATTTATTAGTCTTTTCAAAAACAATCAACTTTTAGCTTTGTGGATTATTTGTGTGTGTGTGTTTGTTTTCTACATTAATTTCTAATATTTTTTTTATTGCCTGATTTCCCCGTGTTGAGTTCATTTTGATTTCTTCTGACTTCTTAAGTTGACCACTTAATTTATGTTGTCATCGTTTATTGTTACTTTTTTTAATGTAAGAACTTCAGGGAATAAAATGCCCTCAGTGTACTACTGTCACTCTATTCGGTAGATTTTAATGTGTAACATGTTCATTATATTTTATTTATAAGTATTTTAAAATTCCCAATATGATTTCACCTTTGATCCTTTCAATATTTATTGGTGCCTTAGAAATTTTATAAATGAATGTCATTTATTCTTTTTATTATCGAGTGCTAATGTAATTAATTTGTTGTCAGAGAACTATTCTGTGTGACAATAGTTCTTTGGTTCTTGAGGGACTTGCTTTACTGTAGGTTTTAATTAATCAGTTTTTATAAATGTTTCATTGTGTGCTTGGGAAGAATGTATATGACTTGAAGGATCTTTATGGGTCCAGAAATATTTAAGCCTATTAATTGTTTCTTACGATCATCTATACCTTTACTAATGGTGGTTTTTTGGGCGATGAGGGGCCTGCCTGACATATTTGTCACTGAGAGAAGCGGATTAAAATAATCCTGAGTGTGACTTTGCAAACTTCTCACTTTGTTGTTATGGCTTCATACGTGTTGAAATTGTATGCAGTCAAGTTTAGAATTACTAGATCTTCCTGGCAAATTAAATCCTTGATTATTTTGTATGGGCTCACCCTCTTTCTGCTCATTGTGTTAAAGCCTATTTTTTTTCTGTTATTTTGTGTTATAGTATAGGTATCCCACTTTCCTTTTGGCTAATGTTTGTCTAGTGTGTCTGTTTTCTTAACTTTTATTTTCAACCCATTCATGTTGTGCTTTAGATACAGATGGATTTTAATTTTAATCTAATCGGGTAATATCAAATTATTTAAACCTATTTACATATTTTGTACTTCAGTTTAGGCCACTTACATAGACTGCCGTGGTGCCTCTTGGAATTGTGCGGTATGGTAGCTCTGATTACTGTCATCTGAATTCTTCATTTCCATTTGTATTGCTTTTTATACCCTTTTTCCCCCTCCTGTCATTGCTTTAAAGAAATCGATTAAGGTTTTGCTTGTTTCTTACTTCATTTCCCCCTCCCATTGTTTGGAATTTATTTCCATTCTTTGAGTGGCTACTGTTGATATTTTATTATGCATATACAGTCTTAACTCTTTTGAAATGATTTTAAGATCATAAAATACTGTTCCTTCCATTAATCTCCTTCCTACTTAGAGTATTTTTGTTTTGAGCTTTAGAATACTTTGTACAAATTACATATGCTTAGATTTACTAGTTTACTAATTTCTTTGCTTTCTGGCATCTCAGTTCTTCTTTATGGGATCATTTTTATATTTGGTGAGGTATATCTTTAGAACTTTTTAGGTATAGGGATATTGGAGGTCAACTCTTGTATTTTTGGTTATCAAGAATCTCCTAATCGTCTCAAAAGATAATTTTGCAGGATACACAATTTCAGGTTACATTTTTTTTCTCATTACTCTGATATTTTATTCTGTCTTCTGAACTCCATTGTCACTCATGAGAGGTCTGCTGTCACTCTCACTGCCATTCCTTTCTAGGACATCTGGCTTTTCCACTGACTTCTCTTTTGGTATTTAGCAGTATTTCATTAAATCTCAACAACTGTTTGAGAAAAATGTTCATTTTTGATGGAAATTCTATGCATCTGCTTTCTTTCTCCATACCACATTTTTTCTAGTGTGTTTTTTTTTTCTGCCTCTTTTTTGTTGGCTGCTCTTCTGCCTAAACTGTAAATATTGGACTTTCTTGGGGATTTTTACCTGGGCTTCTTTTCTCCTGCTAGTAAGAGGCAGCATGGTACAATGCCTCAGTCTAGAATCAGACTGGGTTGGTTATCATCTGGTTACTAGCAGTGCGATCTTATTTCCTTACTGTAAAATAGGCAGAAACAGGGTTTTGGGGAGAATTCAATAAGATATTTGTCATGCACTTAATCCATGTCTAACACATAGTAGGCAGTCAGTACTTGTCTACTATTACTCTCATGTGTATTTTCTTCCTAAGGAATCTTACTTATTTTCAAGATAGCAGTTCTTATATATATTTTTCTAGTACCATTTGTTCCTTCCACTGTCAGTTTGTAGAGCCAGTCGTCTTTTATATTCAGTTACATCCTCTCCCCTTAATATATGCTGCTTCTTCTCTTCTAGTTTCCTCTGTCATTAGCATGCACCTAGGTGATTAAGCCAAGATCTGGACACCTTGCCCCGTTTTTTCTCTTACTTTCTCCGTATCTAATCATCCCGGGGTTCTCTTCACCACCTCTGCGTTTACTCATCAAGATCAAGGCACCATCATTTCTTGTCTGGTATATGCCAGTTGCCCCCTAACTGCTCTCCACATTTCTGCTTCTTCCCTGTTGAAACTGTATTCCAAAGCAACCGAAATGAGTTTAAAAGAAATGTCAAACAGAGCATTTCATTTCCCAGCTTCAGTTTTTTCACTGTTATAAACACTTTTAGTATTATAGAATAACTTCTGTGTACTCGTTAACATATGTCCCAGGTGCCTCCAGGATCTCCTTTGGTTTACTTCTCCCCTTGCTCTCTGCATTCAGGCTGTTTGGACTTCTTTTAGATCTTGGCATTTGCCAAGCCTTTCCTTGATTCAGGACCTTTGCACACGCTGTGGAACATTCTCCCTTAACCTTTGCGGGCTGACTCTCTTCAGATCTCATCTGAAGTACCATTTGCTCATGAAGGCTTTCTTTGATCTCCTAATCTATATTAAAACTTTTGATTCAGTAAGCACTGACTTTATTTAATAAATAATTTAATAAACATATGTGTGTATTTTAACTTGAATGTACTCAATAAGAGGGATGATAGTTAGATGGGACCAAGCGCCATTTTAACTTTAGTCACAGTGTTGTTATTAGAAACCTTCTTTCCTATTGTGTACATTTACTGGATTTTCAAGGCCATATAAGTTTCTTATTCTCACATTAGTTTTTTTTTTTTTTTTTTGCATTTTCACATACATCTTGCAAGTACAGTTTATTACCAGATAAAATGTCTGCCCAAATCAAGGACTGGAGAACTCACCCTCAGTGAGTATCACATGTCAGGCACTCTTATGTCATTATCCTATCTAAAGCCTTGGTCATTCACAACTCTCTGAAGAGGGAACGTACTCAGAGAACCCCCTGACTTGTCCAAGGCCATAGAGGTAGAAGGGGCAGAGCCTTGGTTTAACCTAGGTGTGTGAACTCCAAGAGGAGATCTTCTTCCATACTTTTGCCTTAGTTCTTTTCTGGACAAACTCGTACAAATTGCTATAGTGAGAATAGTTCACAGAGTTCTTTCACATGCATTGTTTCATATCATATGAACATTAGGTTCTAGAGGGGGCATGATGTTGTTGACATTTTATTACTTTGTCAACAACAAATCAAGCTTTTTTAGAAAGATTTTATTTATTTAGTTTTAGAGAGTGGGGATGGGAGGGAGAGAGGGAGCGAGAAACATTGATGTGAAAGAGAAACATCGATTGATTGCTTCTCGTATGTCCTCTGTCCGGGGACCAAACCCCCATCCTGGCCATGTGCCCTGACTGGGGATTGAACCAATGATCTTTCACGTTGTGGGATGACGCCCAACCAACTAAGCCACAGTTGTCAGGACGTGGTTCCAGCGTTGTATTCACCAACTCTTTGATTCCCCAGAATATCACTCTAAGGTCTTTGAGTTTACAAATGACAAAAATTAAATAAAGAATTACAATAGTAAGTGAGTTCTCTGAGAAGTGACAAATATACTATTGAATTTTTTTTTTTAATTAGCTGGAGGAGAAAACAGAAACTTTTAAAATTTCAGCTATTGTGTCTGTCTGGTTGGTTGGATATCTATTGGTATACATCTATAACTAAATGTTTTAGAAGAAAAAGTAACCACTACAACGAGGCCTGGATTTATAGATATTATTCTTAGGAGAAGACTAAGTGTTTTTTTTGAGTTAATTATTTACAAAGAAAAGTATTAACTACATAAATATTCTGTTAGTACATGGTTATAGCAAAAATCAGTAAAGTGGAACTGAAGTTCAGGTAATGTCATTTAGGGGAGTTGGATTGTTTGGGCTAAATAGGATGTCCTTGGTCAGACCAAAAGAGCGTCTAGAGAAGGGACTGTACCAGCGCTGGCGAATTAACTTCTCTGTCCAGAGCTTTCCCAGTGACTTCCATGGCTCTTGCGCGCATACTGAATATTTTGTTTATTGGCAAGGCATTCTGGTTTGAATATACATTTTGATGTTTTGATTTTAAAGCTAAAATTTTAAAAATTCCTGCTAATATTTAGTGTGAATTTTACCATTTTACCTTTCACATGCATAGCATGGACTTCGCTTTGAAAGAAGAAACCATTCGACTTTGCTAAAGACCTAGAGAATAAATCCATGTTTCTGAAACTAGAATGAAAGACTAGAGCAGGGGTCAGCAAACTTTCTGTAAGGAACCAGATAATAAACATTTTCGACTTTGTGGGCCATACACTTTTCTGTTACAAGTGCTAAATTCTGCTGTTGTAGCATGAAAGCAGCTGTAGGCAACAAGTAAACCAAAGACCATGACTGCATTCCAGTACAACTTTATTTACAAGAACAGGCAGCAGCTGGGTATTGCTGGGTGGGGGGAGGTCACGGCTTGCAGCTCCTCAGTCTAGAGAAATGTGTTTCAGACCTAAGTGTAAGGCAGGATGGGCTTATCCCCGCAGCCCTCTCCATTGTTGGCGCTGTGATCTGGGACGGCTCACTTTAAATCTCTACGAGTAAATTTATTCATTTGAAAAGTAGAATAGTCATACATTTTCTGCTATGGGTAATATCTATTTTCTTTATAGTTTCTGTGCACTTAATACACATCATAATGTAACAGTGAGCATGTCTTTTGTACACAGGGAAAACTTAGAAAATGAAAACACAAGCTAAACAGGAAAGTTGTGAGAAAAATGCGTATGTGAAAGAATTTTGCGAGGAGTAAGTCAGATTTTTTGTGGACTCAAGGATGGATGCAAATAGATCAGTAAATAAATATTAGGTATGAAGGTCATTATGGGTAAAGATTTTTTCCTTATTATTGAATTTTTTGTCACATAGTACCTAATTAGAGCCATTAATTGATTATTTTATAGCCTTTTATTTGAACATTCATTTATCACTTTAGTAAATTTACTGAGTCTTCACTGTACGTGAGGAACTACGCTGAATGATCGAGGAAGTAAAAATGATGATAAATAACAGTTTTTGATATCAAGGAGTTCCTCTTCAGGGAGATGAACATTTACTTAAAATACTGCACTGTGATTAGCGCCCCATTCGAGGTGTGCGTGAGCGGGGCGCCCCTAGGAATCAGACCCATCGGAGCGGTGGCAGGTGCCAAAGTACATTCATGGAGACTGGATCTCGGTTGGGCCTTGAAGAATGAATGGGAAATCTCCAGACAGAAAGCTGAAGGACAGTTTCAGCTTAAGGAAAAGTATATGCAGCTGTGAACTTTGGAAATCACAGCTAGGGAGCGATGTGAGCAAGTGGGGAATATGAGGCCTGAAGTGGGGCCAGGGTCATGGCGTGAGAGCCAGGGAATTTGAACATTTTTGGAGCCACTGAATACTTTGGGAATCTGATGCAAGATATGACAGTTTTCCATAGGAAAATGAGTATACCATGAAGATTCAACATGGTATATGAATTGTTTTGCATACAATTTTTAAATAAGGATGTAGAGATCAATTTGTGAATGTTACGAACTTTCTATGTGTTCTTGAAAAATGAAGGGAATTGGTACACAGTAGTATTGATGGTCCCCTACTTAATGATGGTTCAATTTAGGATTTTCTGACTTTACAATGGTGCAAAAGCAGTCCGCATTCAGTAGAAACTGTAATTTGAGTTTTGGACTTTGATCTTTTCTTGGGCTAGTGATATGTGCTAAGATATTCCCTCCGGCTGCTGGACAGTGGCAACAAGGAGGGACAGCTGTATGCCACAGCAGTGACTTTCAACCTTTCCGTCTCACTGCACACCTAAACTAATCATCGACCTTCTGTGGCACACCAAAAAATGTATTTTTTGCTGATCCGACAGAAAAATAGGTATAATTTTGGTTCATTCACACCAGACAGCCATTGTTGTGTTGGCTGTTGCCATTTTTTTATTTGGCAGTCCAAGGGAGAAGAGGTCAGCGTCCCTGACAAATAGTTATTGCATGTTTTAAAAATTCTCGTGGCACACTGGTTGAAAACCGTTGTTCTGCAGTCCACTGTGTTCCCCGTATTTTTTGGCTGTTGTATTCTGAGCACATTTAAAGTAGGCTAGGCTAAACTATCATGTTTGGTAAGTTAGATATGTGAAATGTATTTTACACTTAGGATATTTTCAACTGAAAATGGATGTATTAGTACATAACCCCATCTGTATTCAAATACTTTATTGGGTTGCTTGATGCAGATATTCTTGAAAAGCTTAGTTAGAGTATTTTGCTTCATTTACTTAAGGTCTGGGAGAATATGAGATTATTCCAAAATTTTTATATTTGTAATTTTCTTAAAGAAATGGTTAAAGCAAACTCAGAGAATACTCACAGGTAAATATCCACATACCTCAGTTGCCTAAATGCTGAAGAGACAGAGCTTTTGGTAGAATTTCCTCATCTGTAAAAATGGTACCAGCTACAGGCTCTGCCTCACACAGTTGTGGAGATCACATGAGCTTATCCAGTAAGCATAGCACTTAGCCTGGGATTTATACATAGTAAAATCTCAAGAATGTGAGTTGTGGAAAATCTGTAATTTCATTTATGTATGTTCATATTTGGACTGCTTACAAATATTTGAATTCCTTTATTGAACACATCAATAGTCTTGCGTTATTTGCTGCATAAATGTCTATGTGGGCCCATATATTTCGGGATCATCATAGGTCATTTCTTTTGGAATAAAACTTCCTTAACTGAAATACCTGTCACAGAACTGGTTAAGCTCTTCTCAGTGATAGGTTGCATTACATATTTTCTGTATAAAACAGCAGCAATGGTGTAGATAACTTAAGTAATGAATATTATTATGTGCTTTTTTTTTTCTTGCTTCTAATATTCAGTGGGGAAATTTTCCTTGTTAAGAGACATTGACAAGGCCAGTTGGCCTAAAATTAGATCCAGCAGCTGTGTTTTGAATCAAGGCCCCACATGTGCACTTCACACTCTTTTCCCGCTGTGCTTGTCTGCTTCTTTATCTTGCTTCAGGAAGCAGCCTTTTTGGGTGAATTTTACATCCATGTTTTTCCTGGTACAACCATAAAAGTGCTTCCATGTAATTTTATGCCTTTTTAATTTACATTTATAGAGTAGCAGACCCAGAACAACAAAAGATTTATTTATGTGTGTGTATGTATGTATGCGTTCGAAACCATCCTCTCGTATAATTTTAACTCTGGCTGTGTATGGAGCTTTAGCCTTTATCCCTCTGTGTCCTGACTCCGCAATGCATCAATTATCAATAAAAGAAAATATGTGTAAGAATTAAACATTGCAACCAAAATTAAGGCACTAGGTCATTCTTACATTTAATAGCTTCCAAAATCAGTTTTTCTTAAAAGAAGAATATCCCATATAATTTGTGACATTTTTGACAGCTAGACGTGATTTAGATTTTACCAGTTTACACACAGGAGCCAGTTTTAACTAGTGCTGTTGCACAGACCCTAGTGCCTTTGTATTTCTTTGCCCTGTTGTTTGGTCAATTCTTTAAAAATATTTTTTAAAGAACATATTCATATACACAGCATTATCATGATTTGGTTTAAGTATCTGTGGTTAAAAGTGCACTTCATTTCACCTAATTAAGTTATTTAGTCATTTACATATTAGCAACATACAACGTATTTCACTTTTACAGGAACTTATTTTAATTATACCCACAGCTCTCTCCTGCTCCATTATATCCATAGATCAAGCTGAATAATAGCAGTCTTAAAAGCCATATGCTAAAAGTGATTATAGGTCATTAAGGCCAAATTAAGGTAACATTTCTGATGGCCACAAGCGGAAGTCTAACTAACAATTACTTTTTTCTTTTGCTTTGGGGAACTCATTCTATTTGGCTTTGATGTTGACAATCTTATAGTTGAATGACGGGTGTTTGGCATGTTTTGGTAGTTGCTTTGATCATACTAATTTTTTCTGTGGGGGGAAGATATACAACACAGGCTTTTCTATTTATCCAGAAATCTCTATTCAATAAATTTACTGCTATCTCTTTAAAAAATTATGCTTTTTTTTCTTTAGCCCTTCCTTTTTCTACCTGCCATTAACAGCCCAGCCATGTGGGCGACCAGGTCTCATAATGTAAATATTAGAATGTGTTCAGGTTACTTTGGTGAATAATGACCATATAGTTGTTCCACTTAGAAGTGACCTAAATAAGGGTAGCTACCTCCTTCCAGAGAGAAATGCCCTGGCTTAATCTCTTTTGATGGAAATTTTGCCATAAAACAATAACAACAATAGCAAACAATCTGGATTTTAGTAAGTCAGTATTTACTTCTCATTTTGGTTGACCTGAAATCATTTATTAAGAAAAAAAGGATATTCTTCAGACTTATCCATATATATTTTGTAACCTTAGGCTGTGTGGCTCTAGTGTTGTTAATTTTCTCTTTGAGAAATACTTAGGTTTTGCATGGAAATAAATAATTTTGTATCATTTTGCTGATTGTATACACATATAACTAGGGAGATCTATTTTTAATTATCATTATTTGATTATCTTCCAGTTTCATAATCTATGATGGAAATTAATAAGATGTAAGTGGGAAAACTACAATTGAAAATTCCAGTTTAGACTTTTACTAAGCTAGCTTTTTGTTGAATTAATGTATATTTTCCTACATTTTCATAGTTGGAAGCTATTGAGCTTCCACGAATATTACTGTGGTCGAGATGGAACATCCTCATTTTGGTTGGAAATACAAGTTTTCACCAGCTCATATAGTTTTTTAATATTCCAACTTAAAGTGAGAGTTCAGTCTGGACATGTCAGTATAGAAATTGGCAATTTACATTTTATGTCAAAAGGGGGAAAATAGGAATATATATTTATATTTTGTTGTATTTGCAGTTAAAAAAACCACAGGAATCAAAGTGGTTATTACCTGAGGAGGATTGGAAAGGGATTGAAGAATAGTATGTTGAAGATGAGTCTTCTGAATGTATAACTTTTCGTATTATTTAATTCTTTAACCATGTGAGTGTATTTTCCCTAAGTGTGCAATATTTATAACCACATTAACACTAAACAAAAATCACCATTATATTCTGATAAGTGTGGTCATTTTTTATAATTAATTTTGGTTCAATTTAACCATATTGGATACTTCAAAGCATAGATTTGGATAATGCCACAGTATTAAAAATCAGACCAATTACAAACACTAAGGGAGAAAATTGTTGGACCGAAAAAGAATTGTTGGACCAAAAATTGTTGGTCCACACACTGGCCCCCATACACAGAGTGCCCTGGAGCTCATCCGGAGAGACGGGAGGAGGAGGCAGAGCCATCCCCACCGGTGGAGGCGGGTCTGGCAGAGCAAGAGAACTTAGATCGGAGTCTTGTCTTGGATCTTCACACTGCTAACCAGAACCTTAAAGTTCATGTAGAGGCCTTAATGAGATTCAGTCATGAATTGGTCCAGATGGTCCAAATACCACCTTACTCTCTCAAGGCTGCGTCCTTGGAACAGCCCTGCCTACAAGAACAGTGGGCAGAACACTCATCCCAAGGACAGGGGAGTGAGTGAGGCACTTCCGATACTTCGATTGCCTGGGTCCAACTCACAGGTCAGTGGGCAACTGGACCTTCTTGATGACCTCCAGCAAAGTAGTACATTTACATATGGTTTAGTGGGTCCAGTGGTCTTTGGAGATGGAAGATGCTTTGTCAGGAGTTGGGCAGGACAGAGACAGGTGCTCTTGGATGATGGGGAGCTTATTTCTGGGTTCAGGGACCACAGGAACTTACCTTCAGCTGGAGATGGGAGCAGTATGTACTGGGGACAAGCTGAATTTGAAATTATTCTTGAAGTACTTGACTGACACTAGAATTATTTTAGCCTGTCAAAATGTGACGAAGATGCCAGCAAAATTCTCTTCAGTTTCCAGATTTGTAGATGCTAATGCCTTTGAATAACAGTAATGACATGAGATGATTTAGTAACGTTATCTCAAAGAGCAATGTAATTGATTTTTAACCATTTTTTAAGAAAAGAAAGGTAATGTGGATGTGTATATTTATTATACCGGGGGAAAAGTCCCCTTTGAAATTCTCAATATAGTAGACCTTAAAGCATGAAACTGCCCAGTTGGAGGATTTGCATCTGCCTAATGATATCTGAAGACCTACTATGTTAATTTAATATCTACTTATGTGTTTATTATTATAGTACTATTGGGAAATTATGCTACATTCTTTTTACAGTGGTGTTTTTGCTGATCTGGTCTCTGAAAATATTGAGACACTAAAGCCATTATGCATAGTTCTTAAACATTATTATTCTTGAAAGGAGGATGTGAAATAACAAGGCATTGTGGGAAAAAAAATGCTGTTCTGGGAAACCACTCAATCCTTTTAAAGTCAAAGAGATTAAACAATTTAGAATTTAAAAAAATCTCATTGGAAGATAAAGGTGTATAAGCTCACTTAATTATTAATGATACAAATTAATCTGCAAAGAATTAAAAGCAGCTTTGTTAATGGTAGAAGGCACTTTCAGTTAATAAGGACATTACTTCTCATTTGGGGGTTAGGTTGGCCTCTCATTTATTAATTTCTGTTTAAACTACAAATAGAAAGAACTCCATTTTACCAGCGTTCTTGTCACAAGACCCAGTCTCTAAAGAGAAATATCATTGATGGAAAACCAGAAAGACTAAATAGATGTATTTGGTCTCACAGGCAGTCCATTAATTTGCTCAAATTAAATATTATCTTTAAATATTGAAAGGTTAAATGTACACTGATAATGGATTTAGACAGCTATTAAGCTGTAATTGCTTTCTAATGCAGTTACTAAAATACATTTGATGTAACATATTGAGAAGGAAGGATTAGGGACTTTTCTCTACCTCAGTTTCAACCTAGTTTTATAGCTTTAATTCTGGTGGTTTTAAGAATTTGATAACAATTTTGATGAGATTCATATAACATACATAAAATACCCAGTGGGCGGGTTGTTGAGGAACTGCATTTTGTACAGTGTACTTAATATTCATTCTTTTTGCAAATCTGCAACATCAGTACTATCAAGTCAACTCCCCACTCCCAATATTTTTCTGTTAGATAAAAGTGAAATTTCTGAAAATGTTACCAGTGTATGATTTCTACCCATCTATTGATACATTGAATTAGTGTGTTTTGTGCCCTGGATATATGGCTACACTAGTGACCAAAAGTCACTTGAAAACTCACAACCCTGGCTGAATAACTTGGTAGGTTAGAGCATTGTCCCTGATACACCAAAGTTGTGGGTTCGATCCCTGGTCAGGGAACATACAAGTGTCAACTGATGAATGCACAAATGAGTAGAACAACAAATTAATGTTTCTCGTTCTCTTTTTCTCTCTCTCTTCCCCCATTCCTCTCTCTCTAAACTCAATTAAAAAAAAAAAAAGAAAACCTCAGTCTGGGTGAGAACTGCATCTGGCTCAGACAGTCCAACTGGTGGCTCTCACTGGACAGGCAGGCGGCTTTCTGTTTAGTATTTGGATTGTTTGAACTTGTAGGATGATGTTTCTCTGTTTTTCCAGGTTGTGTTTTGTGAATTGAGCATTGAGGTTTAACAAATTATTGTTAACTCAAGAACACATGCTGGTTGAGTTAGTCACTTGCCTCTAAAGTTAAAGTTCATTAAAAAGACAAAAAAATTTTGGAAAAGAAATGTAAAGGAGCGTTAGCTCTTCAGAACATCTCTTTCCTTTTGAAGTATTTAAATGTAATCAAAATAGGAGTATGCATCAGGAAAAAATCACCTGCAGTTTGGTTATCAGGCCGAAGTATTTTTGAATTGTACAAAGAAAGAGAAAGATACACCCTGTTGTTGATCCCTATCACTCATCAGATTTATATATTAATAAGCAACCTCTCCTATTTGTTGGCTGATGTAAACTGTTTTATATTCACGTTTTGGTTTACTTTTGTTTTTTCTTGTTTCTGTTTTTTGTTTTTGAGAATTTACTTTGGTTTCACAACCTATGACTAAGTAATAAATATATGTGAAGGTCTGTTTTGGGGCCTGGATGTGAAGTTTAGATTCTAGGTAGCGCCAGGCCACTGCATGGCGCCCCTCGGGGTTGTGAACGCCGTGCCGTACGTGGTTGCCCTGCTTGGTGCCTGCAGAGCAGAGTGTAATGATAACCGTGCTCTTCATCAGACTTCCAAGGTACTTCCACAAATATATTTTAATCTTTTTGATCCTCGAATGTAGCTTGATTATTTCAGTTTTACGAACCAGAAATCATGTTCAAAAGGTTCTGTAAGTGACTTGCCTATTTAAAGTGGAGTACATATAGATGTAATATAAGGCAGAATATTGAAAATGCGATAAGAGTTTCAAACACCATAGGATTACAGAGGGAGACACTGTTAATTTCATTAACTACAAATAGGGAAGACTTTATAGGGAAGTTGAATCTGATGCGCACCTTTAATTAATAAAACTGGTAATATACACTCCTTAAAATCTTTTTCCTGCTTCTCAAATAGATAGATGCCCTGCTTTCTCCTCTCAACCTTATTCCACACTAACATTAAAGGAATAGAAAATTACATTTCTAAATTTTACTGATATGGTTACATACAGAATGTAGTTGTATCCATAAGACTAATGTATAACATTTGTAACCTTTGAAGTGAAATTAGGATTCTATCTTCTCAATATGCTATGCCAAATTTAGTTTTATTAAAGATATTTTGTAAATCATGTTTCAAAATTCTGAGCCAGTTCCTTTTATTTTGTATTTAGCAAATTTTTTAACTATTTACCAGCTAACTATAATTTAAAAAAAATCTACTGTCAAAAATTTAATAATATGGTTTTAATATACTTTAGGATTAGACCTAACTACCTTTCTTCCTCCTTCCCTCCCTCCTCCCTCCCACCCTCCCTTTTTTCCCCTATTTCTCTGTAAATAAAGGAAATGAAAAAATTGGATTGCTTTGGATTGGGTTTGATATTATCTAAGGTTATAACATCCTAGAGTTCTGTGAGGCTTAGCATATTTAATACAGCTTTTAAGTCTTTCATATCATCTACATATTTTGAGAGCAGACACTAGCTTCCCCGCACTGAAAGCCTTGAATATTATGATATACCATACTACTCATTCTTGATATTTACTGATCCACTGTGTACACAATAGACTGTAGAGCTTTGTAAACTTTTCCACCCAAACTAAAGACAAAGAGTAAATACATCAACACAGGGAACTTGGGGACTTGGCTGAAAGTTGCCACCCAAAGCTTGAAATTTATTTGCATGCTGGTTACAGAGAATATTCATGCAGTTGAAGCTCTCAGGAAGACCTCTGATGTTTGATGTTTATCCTGTCTCATTGTGTATTCAGGTCGTCCTTTCCATGTACCCGGATGGAGAGCACAATTTTAAACCAGTGCTCTTGGGCTCTGAAGGGTGTATTTACAGAAGTCACAGTCAGACATACTATATTTCTCTGCCTTTTCTCCTGTTAAATACGATGAGAGTCTTGATCTTAAGGGTTAATTGGGGGTAAACATTGTTACATGAACAAAGTCCAGACAACAAAACCACCAAAAGAGGACATGAAGTGACCGCCATATGTGATGTTATTCTCTTGAGAATTATTCAAGTATTCCGGTTGACAGCAAATGTGGAATTTTGCTGAGGTCTCTGAGTTACTCTTACAAAAAGGATCTGTACCTTTTCATATGAAAACTTCCCTTGGGTTACTAAATAGTGGAGATTCTCTTGGGGGGAAATTACATATACACGTACCTGAAACAGGATTTGACACCTATCGTATTTTCTCCCTCTGTGGTTTGTATTCTTAATGTGACCTGCGTGAGCACAAATATGAGCAGTGAACAAGCGGAGAGAAAACCCCGGAAGTTTGGTGCTCTACTTACACGTACTGTGATTGCTTCTCTTGCTATGCCATTCATTTCTGATTTAAATATCTAATGACTCTCATCAAACAACATTTAAACTTTCTATGAGATCCTCTAAGTGTTCCTCCAGATCATATTATGAGTAACAATGGATGAAATGAGCTTCAGTGGAGAGGCTGCAGTTCAGTCGGGGGTTCTGCAGCTGTCTGATGGCAGTAGAACACATCAATTGAGCTGCAGCCATCCAGTTAGTGGCATTTTGCCCATTAAGCGATGTATAAAAACAGTATTACTGGTACAGTGTGTTTCATTTCAGCATGATTTTTGGGTTCAGCACCGGCCTGTTCTGTGGTCTGCACTTTTCTCTTCTTAGTGATTAAAAAAAAAAACAAACCCTGATACTTTTAAGGTGGTGTTAGTAGCATGAATGAAATTACTCAAGAAATGCCTCTTTAGTATTGAAAAATTGGTCGCAAGCTAGTAGTTAATTGATTTTAAAGTAAATTAATCTTGGGGCTGACAAGTGTAGGAGCTAATTTTCTAAGATGGGTGTAAAGTCTTTTTTTCCATGTCATAAATGTCAGGATTAAACCTAAATTATTTATAATGTATTAGTGACCTTAATTTTATTCATAAGCTACATTCCATGTAACAGAAATTCAATTTTGTTGAATTTTAAGCATCTTTCTTGAGTGCAAACTAATGTAAGGCACTCTGCTAGTTTCTGTTAGGAATGAAACGATGGGCACAAAATAGTTCCTGACCTCAAAAAGCTTCCGTACAGGTGTGGTACAGGTGTGGTTGGGGACGTATAAACAGGTAGGGATCCTTGGGCAAATAGGGTAGAGTGCTCGAAAGGGCTAAGTAGAAGGGTCTTTGCACATACAGAGCCCTCAGTAAATGACCGTTCAAGTAAAGTGTGTTAAGGAATTCCCTTTGAATTTCAGTTATTTGTATGTCCCGGTGAACTTCCTGAGAGCTAAAATGATGATTGCCATTTGATGTTGTTTAGTCTAACACCCCAGGACTTAATTCAGCATAGAAAATACCGTTTTTCCTGTTTTACCAGAAAAAGTAGAAGCCAGGAGCTGTTCTTTTTTGTTCTTTGTGCCTTTTCTTTTAAGTCTGATTTTCCTCATCTCATTTTCCCCTAGGCTTTTGATGAGGAGGAGGAGGATGTACTCTGAAGTGTATTTTAAATAAGTTGAGGCAAGTAACTTGGAAAGTGTGAAGTGCAAGGTTAATCTGTGTGCAGGGGAGACAGTGAAAAACACCTCAGAGGTAAAGAGCAACAGAGAGTCAAGGGACTGTCGGAAATTTCTCGGGGGCACAGGAAGCATGCGAACTGTGACTGTGTCTGATACAGGTTGTAGGTTAATAGGTAGTGGTTTAGAGACTGTATCCCTAAGTTAGACTGTAAAATTTGAAGCCTGACTCTTCCTTCAGCAGTTGTGTGACACTGGAAAACAGAGCCTACCTCTCTGAGTCTCAGTTTGTTCATCTGTAACATGGCAGTAGTAGTGTCTACTTGATGGATGTGTGACAAGCAAATGAGATAATCCGTAAAATACACTGACCACAATGCCACCTGTTTAAGGGAAAAAAACCCCTAACAATCTTAGCTGTGATCGATTTTATGTGCCACATCATGGAGGGAGAGAAGGAGTTTTGAAGTGTGAAAGAGTAACATAAAGAAGATGGTTTGGGCATTGGCATTTGGTCACATGAAAGTGAGGAGAGAATGGACATTTCATTTGAATCCATGCAGCACTAAATGTTAAAGGTTTTTTGGGATAAGCATAATGACTTTGATTCAGATATTTTAGAAAGTTGGGCATAATGCATACCCAATTCATTCCATTTTTATTGGAATCAATGAAAATGAATACATAAAGATTTAAGAGGAGGGGGACATTCTTTTCTCCACAGCTGGTCATGAGCCCAGTGTAGTTGGCAGTAAAATGGATTGCTTGGAATGTCTCCCTAAAATCCTGTAATTTAATTTTCATTATTTATATAACACAGTCAGTATACGTGGCATTTTATTACACACAAGACCAAATTTCTGGCCTGTGTAATTTCACCAACGAGGATGGTGTAACTGAAATATTTGTACCTACTTAATTAACTGCCGCTTGGTAAGGTATCATCACTGTGTCCTATGGTCCTAATCAACAAAGGGGAACATAGTGGTGGAGGTGAAATAAAGGGTCTGACGCTGGAATAAATAGTGCTGGGATGGTAAAGGGATCTGTGTTATACTACATATAAAATCAGAGTCTTTGAGGAGTCCAGAAGAATATGTTTTAGAATGTTGAAGTTAGAGAAAATGGCAATCAAGTTGGATTCTACTATGTCAGAGAAAACTTTTGAAATAATTATTAAAATAATTTCCTCCTATAGCATTTAACTTATTTTATTTTATACACTTTTAGAAACACACATTAGAAAAGAGTGATTCTCCTGACGTATGACTAAGAAAAGATAGAGTGAGATCAATGAACAGTATTTACTTTTAGAAACAAAGAGTTGTTTCCACAGTTACTACATTGGCCATATTAGAAAAGTGCATGATTTATTTGGGCTCTATTATTCTCTGATTGTTGTTCTTGGTTTTTGAAAGACTCATCTGAGTCAGGAGTAAGCTAAGAATTTATGACAAGGGACGGAAAGTAGTTTCACAACTGGTTTAGTAGTTTTATATTGAGTAAAAAATATATTCTTGAGATTAGCAAGAGGAATAAGAATTGAGGACAGTGTCAGAGTACAGGGTTAATATTTGCTCAGCATATGCTAGCACGCCAGCAGGAACCAGAAAGATTTACAGTCAGCCCTTGAACAACACGGGTTTGAACTGTGCAGGTCCACTTATATGTAGATTTTTTCCCAATAATACCTGCACCAGATTCCTTCCGCAGCTGGGAGTTTGTGGATGCTGAGGGCCGACTGTGTGCACTGATCTACAGCATTTTATGTAGGGAACTTGAGCATCCTCAGATTTTGTTATCTGCAGGGGTCCTGGCAACAACCCCTCGTGGATACCAAGGAGCAACAGAGTTTTTGGGTAGGCAAAAGTTATACATGGATTTTTGACTGTGCCAGGGTCAGCGCCCCTAACCTCCATGTTGTTCAAGGGTCACCTGTATTCTGACTCCATTCCTGGGCAAGATCTGCATCTGGCTACTGAATCTAATTGTCTTAGAGATCATGTAAGTTGCTGACAGCTGCTTGGACTTCACCACCTAAACAAAGATTACCACCTAGTTGGGGTGTCTTCCTCCCCAGGTTTCCCTTTCTGAATTTTCAGAAAACAAAGCAATAAATCCACGTGTTAATCATTAAGGTAAACTAAGCAAATCATTTCCCACGTTTTCTATTTTAAGAAATTGGGATTCAAATGCTGTCCTAAGTTTTACATAGTCACCTTTTTAAATATCACTAAGACATAATATCACTGAGCATTGTAAGCAGTTCATCAGAACACACAAATCACGGGGTTCTTGAAATGGGAGGGTGGGCTAAAGTCACAAAACCTGTTTCTTCTCCCTGGTCGTGTGGCAAAGAGTATGAGCACGACAGCATTCGGTGGGGATTTAAATTCTGGTCTAAATTGATCACGCAGGGTTGTTATTTTAAGTCCTCATCCTTGTTTTTATACATTACCAAATCACTGCACAAATGACAGTTTGTTTCCCAGAGAGCTCTGGGACCAGAGCAGCAGGTCACAAAGCAAGGATTTTATAGCATTGTTTTTAAGCCTCTTTTGGCTGAGTTAAATTTCCCTGTGCAAAAGTTTTTTCTCAGCGTTCAAATAGTGTGTCAAAAATATGACCTAGGAAATGTTTGGTAAATGTCTTGGAAAATTTAGGTGTGGACAGGGTTTCATTAGGGAAGTTTGCACCTGTTTTTTTTTTTTTAATTCCCTTTCTTAGGAGGGCTTCTGATCTTTAAATTCTTCACACAGTGGGTATAAATAGACACCAGGGGTAATTGTAGATGGCTAGCTCTATAACTATATTGACTAGATCTACAGGGTGTCCAAACACTAGACATTTTCCTACATTTTGTCCAAATAACTGACCAGTTCAGCTCAGCCCATGAGAATGTTTTACTGTGAATATAAGCACTAATGTCGGTTTGACAGAAATTATATTCACAATATAATTGATATGTTTCAAAATGCATTCAGCCATAGCCTTTTGGGAATCTCGTCACGGAGTATTATTTTAAACCATCATATTTTTAAAATACAGCATTGATAACAAATAGAAAAGGTGCAGTTAAATTGGAGTGCATTTTTAGATGGCAGTGCAGTCTGCCTTGCTTCAGCAAAGACAGCGTTTGAAGTTTAAAATCTGTAAGAGTGGATTTGTAGTAAAGCTCTGTCTGTTTCAAAGTACTGGTGACTCAACAGCTGTTGGGAATCCGTCTGGAAGCGGCTTGAAACTTTGGAGAATGTTTCTCCTCAGGAGCTGGAACATGATCCTCCCTCAGCCCACACAGTGCAGGATCTGTTCTTTTCTTTCTGATTCTTTTCTTTTTCTCCATTTTCCCCCTCTTCATTTACTCTGATTGATGGAAACACGTGCTGAGAGCTCTCCCTGACACTCTTTCCAAACACTGAAAGTATGAAATGTTACGGTGGTGCTATGTCTATTTTTGAACGTAAGGCTGTTAATGTAAAGCCTGTGTTGATATATTGGGATGAATTATAATAGTGATATTATTACAGCCTTCAAAGCTGAAAATTTATTATTTTTCTCACCTACACTTGGTTGCTGATAACTTGATCAGAGGAACATGCTGTGCCTATGGCTAATTTGGGGGACTTGTTTGCAGACTCTCAAAAGTTAGACTTTATCCTTCTTCATACCTTCTCCAGGCCCCCCTTTTATTGAGAAACAGAAATATAACCACCACAGACGCACTCAGCCGCTCCTTGTCCCCTGGTCACTCTCATCGTTGCTGTTATTGCTTTTACAATGAAGATGTTTTCGTAAATGTTGGCTGCGCAAATACAGTAAAAATAGTTTCATCTGTTGGAGCTGCGCATCGTACCTCTTTTTTTACTTTTAAACATTTAATTCGTAGTTACCCTTGTTTTGACGTCTGTATTTTAAACTCTTAAAATACCTTTTTAATTTTTTTTATTAAGGAGGTCAGGTTGGATTTAAAAAGCCAACAGAAATAAACAGTAAGGAATGTGCAGTCCAGAATGGAACTCTGAAATTATGAAAAAAATAAAAATAACCATTGAGTGAGGTTAGTTTTAAAGTCTGTCTTGCCATGGCATAGGGACCTGTGTCTCCCTTCGTCATTGCTGTATGCCTTGTTCCTAGTATGTTGTCTGGCCCAGGGAAGTTATTTCATTATTATTCCCCAAATGGCTGAATGAAAAAGTGAATGGAACAGCTCAGCCCTAAATTTAACAACAAGAGTGCATTTCCTTGCCACCTGTTGCTTCACTGGAAGACAAAACTATTTGGTCATAAATGATCACAAAATAATATACATGTACTAATGTGGAGGAGAATTGTATGTATACATACATCCACACAATAGTAATAATTGTTTGTGGTTAGGTGGCACTTACTATGTGCCAAGCACAGTTCCAAGCATGTTCCGTATAGAAATTTATGTAAAATTCAGAACCATTTTGTGACATAGCAGCTCTTACTCTCCTTGTTTTGTATAGATGACGATACTGAGGCACATGGAGACTGAGTCATTTTTCCAAGGTCCTGGGCTTTTAATTGGCCAAGCCCAGGCCTGACCGTGAGCAGTTGGCTTCCGGAGTCACTGTTCGTAGTCATGGCTGTCTACTGCCCCCGACAGCGTGTCACACTTCTGTACAACTCATGCCTGTGCACGATTTATCTTCCCTGCTGTGGGAGTTCTGTAGAAATATACTTAAGTTTTAACGTTATCAAAAACTGTGCAAGTTCGCTAAGAACCGATCTCATCATTTTTTGCTTATTCTAGTCTCTTGAGTCAACTCTTAGGAGTTTTATGTTGGTTTTTCTCAAGTATTAGATTATGGACCCCAGGGCAACAGGTGATTAATTTTTGTCTCATAAAGAGTCAGTTACTGCCTTTAGGAATTTCCTTACAAAGCACTGAGTATGCTTATAACATACTCACAGAATTTGGTCCTCATTTGTGGTAGGTGTACACAGAAGTGTTATAATTAGGGTCTGACCAAAAGCCACTTACCGTGATGTCTGGCAGATAAATAGATACATTATGGAAATAAGAATTTTAAGATGTCTCCAAAAGACCAAGCGTGGAATCCTGGAATTTTTTCTTAAGGGATGTGAGGAATGACAGTATCTAAACCTCACACTGGTAAGGCAGTTAGGCGCAGTCCTTCGAATCAGCTCTAGAATGAGTTATTTAACCTTCCTTTCCTTGAAAAGAAGATGATAATAATAATACACAGCTCCTTAGTTATGTTGTAAGGATTAAATGAGGGAATAAAGATACAGAAGTACTTTAAACAGTTCTCGCACAACAGGAAGTGCTTAATAAATATTATCATTGAGGTTATCATCTTACAATTGAGGGAATTGAATCCCAGAAAAATTAAGTTACTTACTCAAGGTTAAACCACCTAGCTGACGAGAGAGGCAGGACTGGAATCTTGACACAAATGTAGTCAGCGCTCATAGCTTATTTAATAGAACTGTTACGAAGCAAACCTCCACTTGACAAGTAATAATACATAATTTCTGTGTTTACTTTGGATCCTGAATATATGCTGTACTTTTTACTGTCCTTCATTTTTTTTCCTTCTGGGAAATATGTATTGGGATGATTTTTTAAAAAATGGTTATATGCCAGTATTATGGGAAGGAAGAAAAAAACTTAACACACTTTTTTTTCCATATATAATCCGAATTTCAAGTGTATTAATTTTGCTGAATGCCATGGCAACATACATATCTGCTTTTCAGTTCATGAAAGGTATTTTGGGAATTATTGGCTCCTGCATGCTTGAGCGTTTTCATCTTTCAGCTATAGAAATACACTGTGTATCCTCTTCATTTGTGTTTGTGCTTCTATTCAGAATGAGAATAAAAGCAGTTAGTTTCTGAGCTGTAATATTCTTCAGTGAATGGTGGCTTTCTAAAACAGTAACACCTTGACTGAAATGAAAACTCTTCCATATCATAAAAGATATTCTAATTACTGCATCTAGTTAAAAGGAGAATAAATCACTGAGAGATTATTTTAAGTGCCTTAAATATAATAAAAAAGAATAATGGACGTTGAACAGCTTGACAAGTTTGATGAATTCAGACTGTGGCTGATTTCTGCTGCTTTCTAAGGGAAAAGGAGAGCATTTTGCTTGCATGGTATATTGTCAAAGATAATTTTGTTGGAGGAGATAAGGGAACCCTTATCTCTGTTGAGCACTTGCCATGGGCTAGGCATTAGCCAGCGCAGTCCATGATCTCATTTAACCCTCCCTAATCTTGTAGCTAGCTGCGTACCCATTTGATGTCTCAGAAAAATGAGGCTGAGAGAATTTCAGCAACTCACCTCAAGGTACATTGCGGCCAGGTAAGATCAGGCGTGCCAGCCTGTAGGCTGTGGCATCAGATCCCACACCTTTTCTCCTTAGTACATTGACTTCTTTCCTTGTCCCAGATAACAGTCTTATCCCCTTTCATATAGAATGGGTGTGACCAAAAGAGTTTAATTTTTTGAGCTTCTGTAAAATGGGAGCAATGAAGTGATTGTGAGCATTAGAGGAAAACAATATGTGTAGACCTCTGCTCAGTGCTTAGCACTACAGCAGATGGAATAGTGTCTGGGACATTTTAAGTATCACCGTGTGACAAACGATGTGCTTCCAACTGAACTTCAGAGCTCTAGGTTATATTTAATTAACTCAACCTTCATTTGTGTCTGTAAATTGAACACTGGCTATGAAGTTTTTCAAAATGTATCTTACAGATTAAGTGGAGATGGGAGTTGCTAAAATATCATGAATTTTCCATTGTATTTGCCTTCATAAATGTATAAAAAATGAATTAATACAGACACGAGAGCAGTCCTATTGTGACAACTTGCATGTGCGTTGTTTGAATGCATGTGTGCGCCAGTTGGTCATTACTCTGTCTATAGGAGGGTGAAAATATAAATGGTTGGAAGCTTAGGTCAGAAGCAAATAACCTTTTATTTTTGCATTATATTTTTTCTATAAAGCATGATATTACTGATGAAGTATTTTGCAAACATTTTTTATCCATGCAGTAAATATGAAACATCTTCTTTTGTGGCTTCCACAGTTAATTTGTATCTCTTTTACAGTACATTTGACTGCTAGTTTATAGACTTTTTTCCTTAAGTCTGCAAATGAAATACAAGTAATTCTGAATACATAAAATATAGAGCTTGTACTAGGGCAAAGGCCTGCCACCATGAAGAAGATCCATGTTTTAATTAATAGTCAAGCACAGTAGCTTTGAAGACTTCATGTGGGTATTTGACGCCATTCATATTCAGTGTTCCATTGATGGCATTTATGGAGACTAGACTGATGGAAATTCATAGAAACAGACTCTTCTTTGCTGCTGTTTTCACAGAATTTTAACTTTTTCCTTAAATATCTTTTGAACTAAAGAATAATGTAAAATCATGTATTCCCATGTTCATAATTTTGAACCTGATTTTCATACATTCACATTTATAGGCATGTACAAATACTGGACTCACTCTTTCCTCGTGTTCAGATATAAAATCTTGGAGAGTCTTCGAACTGTCAGCACATCCATTCAGCCCGGAGTGGGGCGGCGATGCTCTGGTAGTAAATGTGAATCTCGATTGATGGTGATCTTGGCCTTTGTCTGTCTTAGGCAAGCATCGCGGGGAAAGTTTAGGAATGCTATCGCTTAATGGATTTTCTGACTGTGTTAAATAATGTCATATTCTCTCTTCCTTGACATGTTGAGTCAGCTGAGGAGATAAATAAGTACGGAAGGGGGATATGTGTGGCTCCGTAATCAGGGATGAACATATTATGATCCATCGTGATCCAATCAGCAGATAAATTATTCACAATTGCATTATTTAGTAAGTGAGAATACCATTACATTTTTATCAGAGGTGCTAGTAGATAAGCTCATTTTTCTTGATTTTTTTATAACTAAATTTTTATTGTAAATTATATAACTACTTACTCTGAAAAATTCACTTTTGTACTGATTTGTTTCTGAGAAATATGGTTAGAATATGTATGCAAAAGCATTCAAGGAACAGCTAAATAATGGAGCAAAATCTAATATGGTAGCATTAAAATTATTTTTATTAAAAATAGAGAATTTAATGTTGAGACTAATCAGTTTAGATACAGATTAAGAAATACTAGTCCTATGAAATGCACTTACAGGTATCTGTGTTTCAAAAGGTTTTGTGGCTACTGCATTAAAATGATCATCCTTTTCTAATTTATATTGATTTTTTTTCAAATTTGATGAATTGGATAACGTGAATTGCCTAAAAAAGGAATCTTGAAATTGTGCTGCTTACGACATTAAACATGCAATTTACAATGTAAAGTGTCATATAAAGGTTAAACAGTGTTAAAGATAATATGTATAATGAAATAGAGAAAAGAACATTTAGCAGGAATTTATCTGTTTTTCTGTATTTTTTTGGTTAAATAAAGTAATTTGAATAAAATGAATGTGGGCATAGTCTTTCAAAGGAATAGTCAGTGATTAAATTTTTGAAGGGGAAAGGATGAATGAAGTCCCGTGGACGTAGGAAATCTTGAAAGAACAAAACACTGGCTTATTGAGACAGTAGAGGTTTGTGAAAGAGGAATGGTACCTTTTCATTTGCTTTCTCAACTGTGAGATTTTTTATGTGAAATAGGGACACATTTGTTGACTTATATATGAATAGTAAATTCATATGGAAGGAATTTCTATAACTTGTTGCAAAAGTAGAAATAATGGCTTTTATAATTTCTCAAAAATATGTTTAAACTCATGATTAGGCAAACTGGTGAAGTGACATTACCCCACCCCCTGTATCTTAGCAATGAAGACCTGTAAATAAGATGTGTATAACCAATCAAAATGGGTATCATCAAGTTGATGAGTTAATTGTAATTGTATTGGGCGGACATTGAGCATCCATATACCCTTGTAAGAGGCAAAATATCAATTATTTATTTGAAAAAATTCTATCCTTTGTTTTTAAGATGGTCACTGTTTTGGGGGTTCTACAGGTTTACTGTGATATGTCTGCACCTATTTTGAAATTTATTTATTCTGCTTCTTAAATGTGCTGATTATGTATTTTTAAAAAAATTCTAAAAACTTGTCAGCTTACGTTTTGTATTTTTGCCTCCTCCTCATTCTGTTTCCTTTATGGAAGGTTTTGGAACTTTTCATTCTATACTGTGTCCCTTTATATCTGTTTTGTATTTTCTCCCTTTTTTACCTCTCTGTTTTATCCACTAGAATATAAGCTCTATTAACATCAAAGTCTTTGTTTTGTTCAATAATGTATACCACGTGTTTACAAGAGTGACTCACTCAGAATAGATGCACAATGCATAATAAAAGTATTTGTGGATGAGCGATTTCTGCATAATTTCTTCTGTTTTCTATTTCAGTTAAATTAGCTTTTATTGTGTCTGATCTGCTCTTTAACCCAAGTTCTGTTTTCTTAATTTCAGTGGCTGTATTTTTAATTTGTCGATGTTCTATTTGGTTTCATTTCAAACTTGTCCTTTCATTGTGATTTTTTCTTCTTTTATCTCTATTAACATTTACAATACATTTTTCTTTTTAGTCTCTTTCAAATTATTCTTTTGTCAAGATCTTGGGGTGCTAATCTTCCTTTGTCTATTGACTCTTCCACAGTGGATTGCTTTGCATATGTTTCTTATTGTTCATTGTGAGCTCATCTTCATCTGGGATGTTCATTTTCTGTGGAAGTCCCATGAGCTCTGGGTTATGGGAGAATTCTTACAAAGTGGTTTTATGTTAGCTTCTGCCAGTTTCCCAAAAGTTTCATTGTTCTGGGATCAGTTTTTACATTAATGGCTTGGGGTTCCCAAACTATGCAAATAGTATAAATTTAGTTTCTTCAGCTGCATATGGAAAATGCTTAGAGGTTTGATTACTCACAGACAACTCTCTCTTTGCCCACCAGAGCCCTAGCCAGAACCACGTGTGCTGCCACTTCCCTCAGTCACTGACTGGGAGTCAGTGTATCCTTTTCAAATCCTTGGCTTTGTGCAAGAGCCATAGGACCTATCCCTCTGTGGGCATTGAAACTCCAGCCCTCATCCCGTAGGGCCAGTAGGTCTGCTCATGTTTCCAGTTACGTGTTTTCCATTCTGGTTATGAACCTCTCTGGGAAAATGAGTTTGGGCGTGTATTTGACTTTTTTTCATTATTATATTTTATTCAGAATTTTATACCTTTTTTTTTTTTTGAGGAGTGAATTATCTTAGACCTCCATATTGCTGAAACTAGAAGTACCCTCTCATTTCTAAGCTCAGTTATGTGGGTAGTTGCCTTCTTTTTCTGAATGTAGTATGAAATGGGCTCCCTGAACCTGGAGAGTTTCTGTTAGAGAAAAACAAGTCTTCGTTCTTTCATTTTTATCTATAAAATATTCCTAAAACATTCGTAGAGAGACATCTAACCATCTAGAGAAGATGAAAACAGATTTGTTCTCCATCTTTGTATCTGTTTGTTGATGGATCACTGCGTAAAATATGCCTGACATTGCTGTAGTTGTTCGATGGCTTCACTTTAAATCTAGTATTCAGGTTAACGCACTGGTACTTCAGCAGCGTGATCAACACTTTAAGTCTTGGGAGAATCTGGACAGTTTTTCAGCCTAATCTGGGATCCCTTCCAGAGACCAAAGAAATCCTTTAAAAACTTTCCTACTGTGTAAGCTCCTGGCTCAGGCATCAGCTGTGGTGTTACGTTCAGACTTCTTTGTTAGGACAAGTTTTAAATATATTAAAGAGTAAAGATAATTTTTAATCTAAAAAGAGGGCCTTGAAAGGATCCCAGTCCTACTGGATAGGAAAAATAGCCCCGGCCATTGAGAAGGTCTAGGAACATTGTCAAGACTTGTTTTGTTTAGGTTGTCTTTTGGGTGGGTAGGGCTGCTGGATTATACTGTTAGAGCTACACTGAGTATTATTGTGGCTGGGCTGAAAAACCCTCAAGAATTCATTTTACATTGATTATATCACAGACATCTGTGAGGCAAAGCAGAGGCAAATGATAGTGTACTTATTTACCAGTGATGCAAATCAAACGAGCAAATGACCAAAAAAAAAAAAAAATTACTAACACTTTTGCCCTTTTTTCTCTTGATTTGAGCTAAAGACATACATATGAACTCCAAACCCAGGCTAGCTAATGAGAGCCCACCATCAGGATGTTCTTACCTGGTTAACTCACCAGCTCCTCCACAAAAGAACTTCTAAATTATGAAAACTTAAAAAAATTCTCAAGGTCCTTGGCCACTGCAATTAACATAACTACTCACTCTTCAAGACATACACACATACACATATACGTGCACTCAAACCTGTTACTGTTTTATGGGAATGAGAATCTCCTGTTATTAACGGTGCATAACTCAAAATACTAGGCAAAAGGGGAAGGAAACAGTTGAGAAAGGAAGGTAGTGTGGCCAAAATGCTAGAACACTTGTTTTCAGTTTTTGCAAAAATCGATACCATAATACTTTGCTTTTTCTTGAGGGCTTTCAAGTCAGAAACTGGAAGCACTTTTAGAAGTATGATGGGAAACACAAAGAAAGCATGTTCTTTGTCCAAATTTATTCAGTTGTACCAATAATGTAACTCAAAGTATGGACTCCTTAGAAATTTTTAAATATTTATTTATTATTTATACCCTCAGTCCTTGGAAATCTGTCTTGTGGCAGTTCCAGTAATATGACTTCAATACATCATTCTGTCATAATGTCTTGCATGTGGGGGCAGCATTCTAATGACTATAAATTTTCTATTTTCTGATACTTATTTCTGAATAATTCTTTGTGTTGATTGCAATTAGGTTTTTGCAAAGTCACTAGTTTTTGAAAGTCTTTATATGCTTAGGGTGGCACTAGGTTAATGCAATTATATTCACTATAGTTCTGTTCCTTTGTAGATTTGTTCCCGTAGAGCTATGGTTTTATGGCCTGAAGCTGAGACGAGGTTTTAAGAGCTTACTGTTGTCCCCTCTCGTCCCCCACACTTCTGTTGTTATATATAAATCCATTTTTGAATATTACAGGAATTGAATTTCTAGAATTCTTTCAAGAGTAATATTTTTTTCTGTACTTCGCAGTAGGAAACAATGGACTTATTAACAATTTAAATGTTCTCTGAGGCCCTTGAAGATCATGATATGAGAAACATAATGAAATATTAGTTTTGATGTTACTTCTATGTATTTGCTAATGAAGGCTCTATAATTTTGAAGTCTAGGGACTACTTTAAACATGAATAATGAAAAATAATACTACTTTTGTATTTTACATTGGGGCCAGATTTGTCTACTAAAAAGTATGAAGTATAGTTTTATGTAGAAGGTATCTTAGATTGAGAAAGTGGAAACACATTTTTTTAAAAAATAAAAGGTCTACCAAGATCCTTTTATGGATTTACTGGTTTGTTCTCATTTGTCATTGGATCGTTTCCAGATGTAAAATATTACTTTCTTAAAATTGCTGTAGATTCTACTATCAAGACCAGGTGCATGTTGTTTTACAGCCATTTTCCTTCTGATTTTTAATGCTGAAACTCATAGAATGCCTTGAACTGATCATTTGTTTAACTTTGTACCATTAATTGGATGAATACATAACTTAGTATTTTTATCTCTATTCTGCATTTTACTTCTGCTTCAATTAGTGTGCACCTTTTAGCTAAAAGGAGAGGACTTGGCTCTCTGTTTTAGGATTTGCCTCCAAGAAAAATATATTTTATTACTACTTTTCTCAGTTGATCTAGTAGGGCTCACAGAAAATGAGAGGAATAAGAAAACTAATTTTTAAGGTTTGGCAATAATATAGTTGTCTTTATTTCTTAGAATAATCAGAAAGAAGGAATTTGCACTACTTTTGTTTCTAATAAGGCAGTTTGGAAAATTTATGCTTACTATTTTCCTTCCCTTTTTCTCGCACTTATATCTTAACTAACAAAAGATTGGACTCTACTTATTTTTTTCCATCTTTGCATAAGATTTGGATTCATCATAGGTTGCTAAGGCTTCCCCACCTTGACAACTTGTGTCGGGACCTCCTGTTTTCATGTGCTGAGGCCAGGGTCAGAGTTTGCTAACTCACGACTTCAACACCACCACTCAAGATCACACCGAGGATGAAAACCAGAGAGCAGCAGCCCTGAAATGCAGGGAGACTATTTTTAGCAGATTACTAGGAACACAGTTTCCCATGAAGTGTGGTGTCATTGGTAGTCTTAATGCAGATTATAACCCCCTCGCGGAGCCACAATGAGAGTGGGAGCCAGAACCTCGATTTGCTCACCTGTACGACGATGGTAAGAATTCCTGGGCATATTGTTTGTGAGAATGGATGAGATGCACTGGACAGGCAACAGGTGGGTGCTCACCGTTGGTTTTTTTTTTTTTCACTCATTCACTACAGTGTCATTATGTTTACATGCTCACAAGAATTTAGCAGGATATAAAGTAATTCTTTTTTTTAAGAGAGAACTTTTTTAGAGCAGTTTTAGGTTCATGGTAAAATTCAGAGGAAGGGAAGGTACAGAAATTTCGCCTAATACGTGTCCAGCCTCCCCCACTGTCAGCATCACTCATCAGAGCGCTACCTGTGTTACTGAGGGTGAATCTAATCACAGTCGTCCAAAGCCCGTAGTTTACATTAGGGTGCACTCTTGGTGATGTATGTTCTGTGAGTTTGGACAAAAATACAATGAAGTATATTCATCATTTTAATTTCATACTGAGTATTTTCACTGCCCTAAAAATCTTATGTGCTCTGTGTCCGCCCCACCCCCGTACCTTCCCTGCCAGCAACCACTGCTCTTTTTAGTATTTCCATAGTTCTGCCTTTCCTAGAATGTCTTATGGTTGGTATCATACAGTATGTAACCTTTTCAGGTTGGCTTCTTTTACTTAGTAATATGTGTTTAAGTTTCACAGTGTGATATTCCAAAAGCTATGGATATGATAGGTTTCGCCATCTTGCAAAAGGGCTTTTTAAACTGAAATTTAAATTTCATTCGCACAGGGTCCTGACTGGTTTGCACAAGAAGCAGTAGTGTTGTGAGAAGGAAATAGGGCAGCTCGTAAGTTTTGTCTCAACTGCTGCTCTGCTATACTTTACTCTGTCAGACAGTGGGGAAGCCTGGGTAGACACTGGCGGTCTGAAACCTCCGCCCTTGCTATCCCCGAGGAGGGAACAAAGCGGGAAGCAACTGACCAGGAAATGGAGGGGCCTGGAGTGTATTGCCAATTTCACCATCCCTTTCATGGATGTTCTGCCACTTTTTCAATTATTTGCCCCCTTCCAGTAAAACATCCACAGGGCCCTCACTCTGGTCTGTTTTTCTTCATGGCATTTATCTGCCTGACCTCTTTGTGCCTTCGTTTATTGTGTGCCTCTTTCTGCCCTCCCTCCCACACCCCGCCCTGAGCTCCGTGAGGGCCAAGTCCTGAACATGCTGCACCCTCAGTGCCTGGCACGGAGTAGGCACCCAGCGAATACTTTGTTAAAGAACAGTGGAGTGAAGGAGATGGATCATTGAGAAGTGGCGGAACATTGAGGAAGAAGACAGCAATATGATAATGGAAAGAATGGTCTTATACCTCAGTTGGGATATCAGAAGGGATTTTTTTTTAATAGTCATCACTTAAAATATTATAT
This sequence comes from Mormoops blainvillei, assembly GCA_004026545.1. NCBI lineage: Eukaryota > Metazoa > Chordata > Mammalia > Chiroptera > Mormoopidae > Mormoops > Mormoops blainvillei. The sequence continues at coordinate 13,367 of PVJD01006078.1, read as the reverse complement.
CGCTCTGTTGTTGTGTTTGGACTGGGACCTAGGCATTTCGTGGAAATTCATCGTTACATTTTTGCCGAACATTTGTGGAAAAGTCAATAAGGGTGGGATAAGGGTCTATCTAGGAACTTATCTTTGAAGATACTTTCTCACGAATTTCTGGCTCAGACTCGCAGCTTTTGGGGGCCCAGGCTGCGAGGCGATCTTGAGAGCAGCTGGAGAGTCTCTAATGCGGTCCAGCTGCGTGTCCAGAGAGCGCACCTTCTCAGGATCACATTAACCGAGTAGACCCCTGCCCTCCCCGGTTTCCTCTGGGCTTTATGGGTCCCCATGGTCTGCTGCATTGATCTTGCATTTTTAGGTTTTATAGCAATTCTAAACATGTGAGGGTACATATTTGCTCTTTGATGTGCTTTTGATAGAAGCCAGAGTGCTTTACCTGTGCCTGCATTTAATAATGACGGGGGGTCGCCTGCCCTGCAGCAGCGCGCTCCCTGGGGAGGCTGGTGCAGTGTGCGGATTTTTTTTGAGGTTGTTGACGGGCAGACTTTAATCAGGGTGTTTCTTCTTTTATTTTAGAAAATGAAATCTATTAAATACAGTTAGACACGTGGTCCTGGTGTTTCGTTTTATGTTTTCATCACATACTGCTCAGCTGTGCCACTTGGTAGAGAAGTGGGCCGGATGCGGAGCAACGTACAGGGCAAAAATGGCCACACTTGTATCACTGTATGACTTGCGTGACTTTCCCTATTTTCTCTTGATCTGCATCCCTGTTGAAAGGTGATTATTGTGTTTCCTTTCTACAGACAGAGAATGCAAGGCACGTGAATCCTAGAGACACGCTCACTGGCTATTGCGGATGGGATCTGAATTAGAGTTGGGCACTCATACTAGTAGATATGTGAAAAAAGACAAGACAGTCCTGTCATTTCTGTGGACTCTTTCAAGGAGTAAGGGTACAGCGGTTGCCTTTTTCCAGGTAGAACTCAGAGGATTTAAACGGAATCACGGAACCTTAGTGTTAGAGGGCCTTTGGTGGTACCATCCACTCTAAGCTGATTGTGTTTCTTCGACAAGCTTGCAGTGTGGGTGACTTAGTTGTGCTCGGATCTCCCCACTGTGTATATTCTAAACATAACAAACTAATGAGAGAATTGGGCAAGTCTTCTTATGTTTTTGTCAAGGAGCACTTACCAGCGGTGGTTACATTACGGGTTTTGTTGTGTTTTTTAAAAAATTTTTCCTTTGTTTTTCAGCCTTCCTTGGCTACTAGCCCTTCAAAAGAAATCAGCTCCCTTGCAGCCTCCCTTTAATTTGGAAGATCAACTAAGGACCCCCTTACCAGCCCCTGGAAGCCGGTGTGATTAGCAGACGGCACCTGAGGGTTAGGATCTGATGTCTGGCCATGGCGTGTTGATGATGAGAATGAGATGGTGATGATTATTAGCTCCTTAATCCATCTTTAACCACATCATTAGAATTGACAATTGTTTATTGAAGACTCATTTAATGAAGTGAGTGATTGAAAAAAAATACCATGGGCTTAAAGTGTGTAGACCGTAAGGTCTGAAAAAAAAAAGATTAACTTCCTGTGCTTACTACTAATTTCTTATTTGTATGGATTTATTAGTGGAGTAAATTTGTCTTTGAAGTCCTTCATTGGGGCATAGTCTAACTATTCAATAAAGTAAAATTTGGGCATACGTTTATTTTAAGCAAGTTTCATTTAACCAGGGATTAAAGCTAAAATTTGCTGTCTAAGATGATACGCCATATTGTTTTCTCTGTGTTTGAATATAGTATTGATTGGTCATGGCTGACATTTATCAGACTAAGCAAAGTGTGTTTGTATTAGTCATCCCAGAAGGGCTTTTTCTTCTTAAACACTCATGAACTCTGTCGTAAACCTTGGACAGTGAAATACACCGAAGCACAATTTATAATTTTTTGAGACTTTATTGATATCCCCAGCCATCTGATGAGGACTGGAATCATTCACATAAATGATAGGAAAGCACTGATACCATTTATTTGTTGATTATTGATTACAGTGATTTAATAAATATTAGCCCTGATACATTACTACTCACAAATTAGTAGTGGCCATATTAGTAGAAAAACTATCCTATCATGTTCATGCATGATGTATGTATGTATATCTGTCTGTAGTATATCTGTCTATATTTCCAACTGTGTGTGTTATACTGTGACTTGGAAATCTTCATTTTATTTGCTACCTTTGTTGGGACTCCTAAAGTAACTTTTTATTTTTCTCTTTTTTCTGTTGTCTCCTTACTGGCTCCCTTCTCTGTGCCAACCATATTGTTAAATAATGGGAATGAAAAGATCAATAAGACACAGTCCTTGCCCTCAGGGTTGGAAGCAAATTTCTAACATGAGGAGTGTTATAAGAGACTTAGAAGATTCCTTGGTAGCCCCAGAAATGCCCACTCTGCCTCAGAAACACAGTTACAATTTTTACCAGAGAGTATCATTTGCAGTCAAGCGGCAGTTGCACACAGTGTCTATTTCAAGAGGGCCTTTCCTTACATCTTTAGTTTTTCTTAGTTATAATTTCTTTACACATTTGTCAAAAAGTGTTTGCTGTTAATTTTGAATCCTGATTTTCATGAGTATTTGTTAACTGACTATCTTTTCCATTTCATTTTTATTTTCTCCTGGCTTTCAAATATATTTTAAAAATATTTTTATCCATATTTAATTTCTGGCACTTTTTAAAAACTTTCCAAGAAGTCACCTCCTGGCCCTCCTTTCCCCTTAGCTGTCCCCCCTCCTGGGGCCACCTCCCTTTCTTTAGAGCCCCCGCATAATGCTATTCCTTTACAGTCCAGCCATCTGCCTGTTTTAGCCTCTTCTTCACTCTCTCTGTTTCTTCTACATAGATTTCCCCATATGTCTGCTTCTTCCTTTATCCACAAGTCCAGACACTCCTCCATAGCTTTCTTACCACCCATCCTGGTGTCCCGTCTGTTCATAAATAACTCTTTCATCCTCTTTGGATTCCCCAGCCCCCCACTCTTCTAAAGAGAGTGTGCAAATAAATCTAAAGCGCACAGAGCCAAGATGCACAGCATAGTTGTGATTCAGAATAGACTTTCTCCTTCCAATCACCTGTTTTACTCCCCATTCGTTGTTGCTTTCCTTCTTTGTAAATATCCCCACAATTTCCATTCAATTTGTGAATAGTTTTGGATATGAAGTTGTATAATCTCATGAGAAAGTTTTTGCCTCTTTCTGGCAGATCATTTTGCCCTAACCAGCTACTCAGTTTTTCTGTACTGCCTAGAGGCCGCTATTCCTGGAGTAGTCACGTTTGAACCTTTTGTTCTTCAGAAATGAACGTAATAGGTCAGAAACAGCCGTCTCTGTGCCTGGGTGCTTGGCAACCAGAAACTCTGTGGATATGTTCTTTTGTAAGTCGAGGTTCTAGAATATGTGCCACAAAAGGAGTGTTACAGGAGAACCTGCAGAAATGGCAGTGCTGATGGCTGCCAGCTGTTCTGCATGTTTACCATGTCCCGTGTCCTTCTCCTAGCATAGTGTACGAGTGACAGCCTCATCCTCTTCTCCGTGGAAGAGTAAACATTGGCAGTTGGCTTCTCTTTAGAAATGTGTTACTGTAGCGATTGTGAAGTTGTTAGTGTTTTTCATTCCGAGTGTCCAGTGATAATTTACTCGCAGAGTCCCTGCAGAGATTTAACCTAGCAGGAACTAGATCTAGGTAAGATTGCCTTGAAAATTCATCTTAAAAAAAAAATGCTAACTATACTATTCCCTTTACTTCTGAGGTATAACTAACTTGATTATACGGTATAACTAGTGATTACTAATAAGGTAAGGCGTGACTAGGACCTAATTCATTCTCTCCTCTTCTTTTCTCCTTTCCTCTCTCCCCCCACTCTTGCTTGAAAGAAAGTAAGTTAAGGATTTCAGTGGTTCACAGTATATTTCAGTAAGGGTGAAGTGTCATGGTAATAATGAAGGATGGACTTATTTACTCCTGAGATGTTGAGAAAAATCTAAATTCTATAGTTCTCCTAGAGTTTTTAGAGAGCTGAATATTTCACCAGTAACAAAATCAAAAGTCCCTGAAGAATGAGACTTTTATTTAGTTTGAAATGCCTCATACTATGTAAAGAGTTCTTTTTATTTACATTCGAGAACTTCAGTGAGAACAGCAGGACCCCCTCCCCCCCCAAAATGTGAAAAATGAAGACACTGAAAACAACAGTCACATACTGCTGATTCAGGTTCTTTTTGGAATTAAAAACAAGTCGATAATGAGTAATGTGAATTTCTTGGAGAAATGTCAGTAGGGTCAGAAGTATTCCTTTAACACTGATGAAATAGCCAATTATGTTTAATATCTTTGCTGTTGTTGAGCTTCTGTGGATTCTGATCATTAGATGTGTACAGATCTAAATTTGAGGCTTATATATAGTTCTGCTTTTACATCTTGTCCAAAATGTGCTCTTAGTACATCTTAGACTCAGGAAGATTAAAAGATCACCAGCAATTTTAGAGCAGTTGTTGGTTATGAGCAAAGTTTCCATTGCAACCTATTTCCAGATTTGTTGACTGTTATAAGTATACAGTGTATTATAGTGCCTCTGGGCCCTGAGCTAGATTGAATGGATTGAATTGTGGTGATGCTTCTGAATGTATGTTAGTAAGAGAAGAATAAAGTCCTAAACCTCTTTTTTATTAGATGAAGTTGTGATTCTTATCTATACCAAGTGACTTACCAAATGTTAGGTCCCTAAAATCTAAGTAACAAGCTACCCTCCGATGCAGTTACTCTTTAAACGTACACAAAATATCATGCATCTTACAGATCACAGGAAAATAGTTCTTCACTCTTGGAATGGCAGTGGTAGAAGGGACAGCCTTCTGTGACAGATTTTCAATCCTCTCACTCTCTGCTAATTAGAATCTTATGGTCATACACTTTTGTTTTTGTTTATTTGGAAACAAAGTTTTAAAGATTTCACAAAATAGTTTCAAGGTTACCTTCAAGCAGGTACAAATACTTTAGCTCTTACTTACTCATGTTTTCATCTAAATTGGCTGTGGTCTGCGGGAGCTTAATTAGTTCAGGCTCAGTGCAGTTGGTTTACACTGAGGGTATGTCTATATGTAACATTTTTATAACAGAAAATACACTTGCCCTTGTTTCTCCTTTTTTTTGTTTGTGTGTTTTCCAGTTTTAATTTTATCTTGGCAACTGGAAATGCTGGAGGAGGCCATTGTAAAAATTCCTTAGCTTTTCGAGTGAGATTCACCTCTCCTTCCCTAAAGGAAGTCTTGTTCAGTAACATCTATATTTCATTCGCTTAGCCTGTATTTACCGAGTGCGTGTGTTATCCATGGCATTGTGCTTTTTATTTGCTAATACCCTGAACATTTAGAGAGAAAAAAATGCCTCATTCATTTTCTGTGTGTTTGGACTATCATCTGGTTGAATTTGCACCAAGCTACCCGCAGTGATGAATTATAACCATTGTGGTATTTATAGGTCTCAGAAAAACCAGAGATGTGAATCTGGTATCTGCCGCCTCAGTATTTCCCATTCTTTGAAGGAATGCATTTGTATTCATATGAACAATTTCTCACCAGTTTTTTTTCTGGGGAGAAAACAGTTGTGTTTTGAATTTATTGCAGGACAGAAATTTAGATTCTCTTGCTGTGAGAGGCCTTCTTAATCTCAGCTTACCTGGTGCAGATGAACCCCTGTTTGACCCACCAGGATGGTGGTAAATCTGCCATGGCAGCTTTAGAGATGAGTATGTGAAAGTAGTGCTGGTTTTGGGGTCGACACCGCCTTCAGGGTTCACGTCAGAATGAGGTTGCCTCCCTGGTGACTTTGCAGCCTAATTGACTGAGGGAGACACATGCCTGAAACCAGCTACTTCCCCCCTTACCTCTTTTTCTCTGTTCTGTTGTTTATAGGAAAACTTGTCTCAGAGGTGTGCACTTTCACCTGCCTGGGCTCCTAGAGTGAAATGTATCTGTTGAGACTCTCTGGGATAGTTTGGGTCTAGCATCTTTGTGCATTGAGCCTGGAGCAGGGTCCCTGACTTGGGATTCCTAAAGGAAGGAGTCTCTCAATGTTTATGTGCACCTTTATATTTTGGGGGAAGCAAGCATCTGTCAACTTTCTAAGGTTCTTGTGAAGGTTTGGTGACTCAACGAAAAGGTTAAGGCACCGCCATGGAAGAAGGATCACGATCCAGTTTTCCAGTTAGGTCTGTTCCCAGACTTGGCCTGTTCGTAATTATTCTGAAAGCCTCAAAGCAACTCACAGCAGTGAAATGGGCACAAGCGTCCGCAGTCCCTGGGCCCTCTGTAGAATTAAACATTTCTTTGGGCCTTCCATAAGCAAAGGACTACCCGACTAATCTGGCCCCAGAAGGGTTAGGAGGTGGGATGAATCCAAGCACGAGAAGGCAGAGCAAGCTTCGTCACAAGCCAGATCCCTTATTAGGTAAACAAGTGTGGCATGTGCAGTACCGTGAATTTTTGTTGTGTCCACTAGAATTCCAGAGAGAGAATAGGGATACTGATGGCACACAATATTGTATAATTGGTTGACAAAGATATCTGTAATGATATTATGAATAGCTACATGATGCAACACTGATATCTACAAAGGACATAAAATTCCTAGGACAGAGACCTCTGCCTCAGTGGCCTTGACAGTGGCTTCACTGTACTTTCAGGGAAGTGTGCTTGCAGATAATTATGATCAACAATAATGACCACCAGCTCATTTCTCTTTTCTCATTTCTCTTTCTTCCTGCATGAGGCTGGAGTAGGCCTCAGTGAGGGAGAAGGTCACTGGCCTGCTGGTCCAGCACCTAGGGCCAAGCAGAACGAGCTGCTGATGTATTCCATCTCTGGAAATGAGGGTGATTTACTACACGTACAAGCTTTGTGCCAGTGGTCTGGGAATTAGGCTCATTGTTCATCTAGCTGGTTTTTGCCTTTTTAATCATGCATTTTATCAGGGAGGGAGCTGAGGGTAGGGGTCTCTGTGGCCTCTGGTGCGAAAGACAGCTGGTTTGAAACTCAGTTCTTCAGGACTTAATGAAGTTATTTAACTTCACCATGTCTAATTTTCTAATTTATAAAATGGAGTTAATTATATATATTTTGCAGAGTTGTATTGGAAATTAAGAAAGATAATGCATTTTAGATTTCTACCATAAATAAGGCCCTCAAATTTACTTTTCCTTATTACTAAAAAGCAAAGCAAAATAGGGAAATTAGAAATTTCATCTACCTGGTCTTCAATTTAGAGTGTTATAGTTCTCCAGCATAGGTAGAAGGATATTTTTCTTTAAGGGTAATTGGCCATCAGGAAAAACATCAATCATTAAAAGTTACATGGGAATAAAAAGCAATACTAATTGTCTTTTTTTTTTTTTTTTAGAGATTTAAAATGTAAATTCACTTGATTTGGTATTGATAATAATAGCATGTAAAACTTCATTTAGACAACAGAAGAGATATTTACAACTAAACCTAACCTAACATAACAGTTAAGCAAGCTGGCTTTATAGCAAATTAAGGGGAGATAGAATAAGGAAAGAAAAGAAGAGGAAAAGGGATAGGAGGAAAGTAGGAAGGGAGAGATGAAGGGAGACCTAGGAAGAGGAGGAGAAAGCAGGGACTGAGAAAGGTGAGAGGGGATGGGCTGGAAAAGTTCTGAAGCCTTAATTAACTGACCTTGTCACACACAGCTGTTCATTTGAGTTGCGGACCTGAGAGTATTATTCCTTTTTATCATTGTCTTTTGAAATGCTAATTAGATAATTGACCATTGTTCACAGTTCTTTGGTTACTTTTCATTCTTAAACTTTACAGACTAGTCCTTGAATGGGATGCTCAGAGCTGTACACCAGATGGGAAATTATTCTCTGGCCTATAGTTGCCAAGTGACCATCACAGCAGTGCTTGGGGTATATGAAATCCAGCTGAGAGCCAGATCTAGCCCAAGGGATGGTTAGCATATTTCTTGTAATAGTCCTTCATCAGTACACTTTTATTTTGTAGTGGTCAAGGGGGTTACCTTCATATTGTATGGATTTATTAGATTTACTCTCTCTAATCAATAGCAAGTCATCTTGACTACTTAAAGCTCATCTGAAGAATACCTACAAATGCTTGGTAGGACACCTTTAATTTTACATGAAAAACAATTGCCATAACAGTTGAACAACATGTTTCTACTTTTGCCCTACCTAACTTATGGTTGTTTTTATAAAAATTGAATTAGATATTGCATGGGAAGGCACCTTGAAGAATATTACACCAACAAAAATACAAGATTTGATTTTGTTATTCTAGGTAGTTCTTAATAAATACCACTAGTAGTAATATGTCTTGTAGATATTGCGGAAAAACTCTTGACCAACAGGACATGATCAAGTAGAAGAGATGCCTGTTCCACATATTTTTCAAAGAAGATTAATCATTTTTCTTTTATATACTCAATCTGATGTCATGGGACCTCACATGTCTTTTTGCTCTGTAGAGGCAACAAAATAACATGGCTGATTTTTTCCTGTATAATTATTAAAATTATTAAACTGGATGTTATAAAGATTGATTTCAGTGATGGTTTTTAAATTTTTAATGAGTATTTGAGTATAAATTTTCAGAAGCTTCCTAAAAATAATCTTCCTCAGTTATGATCCTGCATAGTTGGATGAATTAAAGTTTTATTTGTCTGGCATGAAAAATCACAGGAAAATTGTTTTTCCTCAGTCTGTTTTTCGAAAACATGTTTTTTAAAGAAGATATATCTGTACATCTACACTGTGGAACACTTTAAAAATACTGAAAAATAAAAAGGTGAAAATAATTCTCTTTTAATAATTAGCCCTTGTAATGGCTGACGGTGTCGCCTGGTAGTCCCCCGTGTGTGCACACTCTGCATTTGCACACAACACACCATTTAAAATGTGGAAGCAGTTTTATTTTTGGTTATAATTTCTTTTCGTTTTCATTACATGTGCAATTTCTTTTTTAAAATGAGGATTTCTGTCAGAGATAAGTGATTTTATTTTTTCCTGGATTTAACATTTTGGTTTTTCTGTTTTCTCATTTATTAATTTTTTTTGTTTGTTTTTGTTTTCTTCAGCCTGCTTTTCGTAGAAGCCATTTTCCATGAGTTGACTTTTAAAATTATTTTTCCCCCAGATTATGAATTTGTGTCAGACTATAGATTTGGCTGCATCCCATATGTTCTGCTAATATGTAATATTCTCATTGTGGGTAGTTTTTAAATAGTCCTTACTCGTAGTTTTGTTTCCCTCTTAATACAGGAGCTTACTGGGAATGCCATTAAATTTCTAAGATATTGTCATCTGTGCACTTTAAACTGTTCATAACTGGTTTCTAGGTTTATGGCAGTATGGTCAGGTATAAAACAATATAGTTTCTGCTTCTTAAAATTTTGGGGATTTTTCAAGGAATAGTTGAAAATGAGAGTTATTCTCTGTAGTGTACATTTTAATTTTTAAATTTTTTACTTAACTGTATCCCTTGGAGACCTAGAAAGATATATTAAATTCTTCCACCAAAATGATATTTGTCATTTTTCACGCCTAATGATTCATGATGGTTGTTAATTTATGGTAGATTATATTTCTGTCTTTGATCTTCAGTACTCCCTCTTTCATTATTATTATCTCTTTGTTCTTTTTTCTTATACTCTAAGAAAACTTTTCAAGTTTGTCATCTACATACTGACATTTTCTACAATTTTATGCAAATTTTAGTTTTGTTAACAAAGTTCGACTTTACGTTTAGTGTTTCTTATTATATCCATCAGCTTTTACATCTCTTCCTGTATCGTTTGTCTTGGCATCTATTTTATAGAGATACTCATATATAACCATCAAAAGTAATGCTTTCTAAAATTTACTTCTACTTCTCATGGGGTGAAATGGTTTTAAAATCTGTTTCCCTTTGAATCATGAGAGCAGCATATCCACCTGTATATTAATCTGTAAAATGTTTCCCCCTTCGTGACACATTTTTTAATAAGCTGAAATTTAGCAGCTCTAAACTCAGTCTTTTATATTCTTTGTGACCTGGGGCAGCCTACATTTAGTTGTTTCCAACTGTCCATATTAGCTTTTGCCAACAGGAGGTGCTAGAGGAAGACTGGGAAGCTAGTGGAGCAGGAGAGACTTAGAGGGACTTGGCTTTTCCTGTTCTTTCCGGACTGCAGTCACTCCGGCAGCTTCAGTTGTTTTCAGTTTCCAGTTTTTTTCTACGTTCTAAAAATCAGCCGGCTGGTACTTCTTCCACATTCTCTTTCCTCTGAGCTTCTAGTCTCTAAAAACACAAACTTTTCCATTTGTTTCCCCAGCCCTGAATATGGTAACTGTTTTCATTTCATCGCTCTTGCCGCCTCTAAAATCTACACCAGAGAACTGTAGATACGTATTGCTTGAGCCACGCATCCAGCTATACTGATCCAGGAGGGCAGCAGTCTTTCACTAGCTGGCCTTCTCGTCCTACGAAGTAAGACTTAGAAAGATGATAATAACCCGATGCCTCATATCTTAAAAATATTTTCTATCTAGATGATTATTTTCCTAAACCTAATTGTACCTCGTAAGTAGTGTGTATGTCACACTTTATCAGTGGTAAAAGAGCTATTAAAATAACCTGTGTCTTTTAGGGCAGTGGTGGACGGCCTAGCAAAGGCGCATGGCCTTCATCGGTGAGCTCTCAGTGGGAAAGCTGGGGAAATTAAGGGGAGATGAGAGTAAGCCGACTGTTCTGGTGTGGTTTCCTTGGAGGGTAGGGAAGGGGGGAGGCACGTGGGAGAAAGGAGGTTTTATGTTATAAAATTGAACTTAATGTGCACAGTTTGATTTGGTTTTCCAAAGCAGTAAAGACGCTTATTGATGGCTATATTTAAGGTCATTGCAGTGCATGAAATGTAGATCAGAGTGTTATTCTTCATTAGAAACTGGAAGATAACATTTACATAGCATGCTTTTAAGGTAATGAGTTAAGTTCATTACTTCTTTATTACTGTAACTGTTTTAAGATAGTTATTTCCATACTAAAAATACTCCTCCTCTTCTGCTTGAGTCTGATTTGTCATAATTTTTGCATGACGTTATAATCTATTGTTAGGAAATGATAATTCCATTTATTTTTGTTTCATGGGGAAAATTGTTAACCAGCTGTTTCAATCTCTCCAAATAGACTGGCTTCCAGAATTCCTAGTTAAGTGGTAATGCCGATTGATAGGAGTGTCACCATTTTTCTGACCCTCTCTGCCTTGTCACTGTGACACAGTGCAGAAGTCAAATAACAAATTTGAGCGAAAGAAAAAACACCAAAGCCTGGATATTTCACAAACTGGCTAATTAGACTCTGAACTGTGAAGAATAGGCTGAATGAAGCAATGTCACAAATCTATAGTGGCTTAAGGGACACTGATTTCAGAGTGGAATCTTTTTACTAACTTTTATGGTTAACTAGTAACAGAAATGAAACTGGGAGCACTCTCAGAAAATTGTGTTTGATTTGCGCCTACTGAATGACAGGCTTCCCTTTGTTACTCCTTTTAACCTACTTACTGCCTTTTCCATGTGATCGGATTTTCTTTAACCAGTTCTTCGCTTGTAACTAAAGCTGTGTGTTCCTGTTCCAAAGTGTCTTCGCTTATAAATTCACAGGCTATGATTTTCAGGGAAAAAATGTAACTCAATCAGCTTTGCATGGTTTACATAATGTGATAGTCTCATATTTACTATGTGGTTAACAAGAAATAACTGTTACCAACAAAAATCAGAGAATTTAAAAACAACGAACATTTTGCTTGGGAGCCTATGAGTATCGCTATATAAATACATGTGACGTCTGTAAACATCACCAGTCCGCCTCACGTGCCCGTGCCGTGTGTGTGTGCGTGTGGGATGATTCTAGTTTTTATATATACAAGTCTTATATTTATATAGCTGAAGAAGTGAAACATATTGCTTTGTATTTAAGTGACTCAGTGCGTTTATAGACAAGCTTTATTTGACAGAACTTTATCAATGTTAGGATGATTAGATATTTCTAAGGATTTGGTTTTCTGAAGGTCAATGTTTGATAGGTTAAGTTGATCCCTAGAGACATCCTTCTGCCCTTACATTTGGTAGAGGATCTAGGAAGATTATTATTCTTTGGCAAATAAAATGTTGCTTTGGGTAACTTGATAGATTTGAACTATTCATTTATAAAATTGCTTTCAATAGTTATGAGATTGTGTGACTGTTGGAGAGGATCTTTAGAGGATAAGGAGGTTGAAGGACTAAAAGATTCTTAAAAGTGCTAAACTGAATTTTTAATTCCCTGGTAAAGTGTAGAGGGAAAAAAATGAAACCCTTAATTTTTTTTCTTTCCAGGATCATTTAGTAACCACAGTTCATACATTATATATTTTGTAGAATATTTTTAACAGCTCGCCTTTGTAGTGGGGAGATGACACCTGTATTTTCTCAGGTTCTTTCTTTATGGCATCAGTAGGGACTACTGCTAATTAACTATAGATGAGACAGTGAGGAGACATGTGTACTAAGCCAGAAAATCCCAAGAAGAAAGAGAAGGCCCTGGAGTGTCTCCATTCAGCACATAGTGAAGCATGTGTACGTAGCACCATTCTGCCTCATGTCTAGTCAGTGCTCTGTATAATGCATTTGTAAAGGTGGGCTTTTTTTTAACCTCTGAAATAATAATCTTACATTTCTCACATTTGCTGAAGCACCTCAGAGATAGTTTTAAGTTCTGTGTATTTAAAGCTCTGGTAATCGAGACAGTGGAGCACTGGTTTCTCAGCATGAGAGCACATCTTGATTTTTTAAGACTGGAGGTCTTGCTGGGAATCTGAGGTTGTTGGTCATGTTATTAATGTGAAATACTGTCGTACTGCTCTATTTTGTCCCTGCCACCTCCCCCACCCCCTCATTCCCTTCTGCCGAAAATTGTTAGTGCTCTGACTGGTACCATTCGCATAATGTGAGTTTAGGTCAAATGCTTGTTCCTCTTTATGTGGCATGTTTGGGTATGTATACACATGTAATGATGCAGGGAGCTGATTTTTTCTTTTTAGGAAATTATAGTGACATTTCTGTTTATTAAAATGTTGGATAATTGTGAGACTTCACAAAACAAATATGTAAGTTGGGGACTCGGACACATTTCTTTAATTCTCAAATTTTATGCACTTAAGCAGATTTATAGCAAAAAGCTCTCCAATGACTGTTAACCATTTTCTGTGTTACCAAGTCATATTTTGAGTATTTACTCAATTTGCTCTTCTCATGCCCACCAGCACCGCC